>JAWWEQ010025232.1:9123-26359 GCA_035583055.1 Torymus tubicola | reverse complement strand
TCTTATAAAAGTTTATTGACATTTTTGCTTATATTTTCGGTAATTTTTCAAATATGTCACTCAAACTTTTTTTACAAATTTAGAATAATATAAAGAATCGAAAAATCAAATAAAAAAATTTTGATTTTTTCGAATTTTAAAGGTGTCCTTCCCCCTCAATTATTTAAACTTTCTTTTGCGAACTTGCAACGTGCATTGGGTAGATCAGATTAGATATTTAGGGTTTATAAATTTAAACTTTCTATTAGAAGTTGATACATGCTTGAGGTAGGTGGGTTTGGGTGTTTAAGATTTATAGGTTTTATACTCTGTTTGAGCAGCCTGCAGTACGTGGGGCAGATAGGTTTAGGAGAATATCGTAAATTCTTCAAACTTATCTTTTACCAACTAGCTACGTGCATTGGGTAGATCGGTTCCGATGTTTAGGGTTTATAAGTTAAAATTTCTTTTAGCAGCTTGTTAGGTGCTTGGCGCAGGTGGGTTTGGGTGTTTGGGATATATAAGATTTAAATTTTTTATGAACTGCCCGCAGTGCGTGGGGAAGGTAGGTTTAGAAGTTTAGGGTTAATTATTAAAATTTTCTATTAGCAGCTCGCTACGTGCGTGAGGTAAATCGGTTTAGATGTTTAGAGTTGATAAGTTTAAACTTTCTATTAGCAGCCTGTTACGTGCTTGGGTTAGGTAGATTTCGGTGTTTAGGATTTATAAGATTTATACTTTTTATGAGCATCCCGTCGAGCGTGGAGTTGGCAGATTTGAGAGATTAGAGATAATTATTTAAATTTTCTACGAGTAACTTCGCTATGTGCTTGGATTAAGTAGGTTTGGAAATGTAGGATTTATAATTTTATACTTTTTATGAGCAGCCTGCAGTACGTGGGATATCTAGGATTTCGAGATTCAGGTCCATTATTTAAACATCTATCCTTCTGACCCATATGTACATGACGTCACGTTCTTTAAGAGCAAGTGAGACACTAAATCGCCACCTGGTCACGCTGCACAGTGAAATTTTTGAGAAAATTTAGTTCATCAATCAGCTGACTGCTTAATTTTAGACCGATCTTAATAAAATTTTTTTTAATACTCGTAATGGACAATACTTTCACGTATCACTGCTACTTTTATTGATTATTCGAAAAAAACTATCCTAAAAAACTATAAAAGGTAAATGTGCACAAAATTTCTAAACTTTTTTAAACGATAAAACCATAATATCTTTACAAAAATGAGCTTTTAATTCAACTCATAATTTGGAAGTACTAATTTTAAGAAATGACTAAAAAATGTTTTGATATTGAATTGAAGAGTATACATTAAAATATATCATGAATGTGTTGAATAATATGCTCATAAATATTTTAAAAACCATTTTAACAAACTGATGCCTATAGTTATAAAATATTAATAAAATGGAAGAAAAATTTGTATTTATAAAGCTTAATTTAATTATTAAAAGTAATTTTCATGATTTATACACATTTAAGTGTCCGAATAAGGGAGCACGTGATTTGCAGTCTGCATGTAGGAATAATATATTTCTAAATGGATATACAAAATTTGTTTATCATCATGTATGATTAAATCGTATAACTCATAATTATTTGATTTATTACAGGTTTCCTCCTTTAGGTAGGGTTGAATCAAATTTTGCACTTTGGAAATTGTTCAATAACTTGTCAGACTTATATTAGAAGCTCATTTTTGTAAAGATATTACTGGTTTTATAGTTTAAAAAAGTTGCGAAATTTCGTGAATCATGTACCTTTGCAAATTCATATCTCTTAGGATAGTTTTTTTCGACTAATCAATAAAAGTAGCAGTGATACGTGAAAGTATTGTCCATTACGAGTATTTAAAAAAAAATTATTAAGATCGGTCTAAAATTCAGCAGTCAGCTGACTTTGAACTAAATTTTCTCAAAATTTTCACTGTGCGCTGGCTGGAGCTCGAGGCTCTTAGAGCGCTATGGCATCGCCGCTAGTGCCGTCTTAGCTCAAATTTGGGCTAACACAATAAAGGCATCAGAAGATTTGTTTGTTCTAACATATATTTTAAAACACATCAAGTACGTAGTCCATTGTTCGCGGTAGCCGATGACGGAGTCTAGGTTGTGCGCACAGTGGTTTTTGGTCTGTAGGTGTTAAAACACATCAAGTACGTAGTCTAGGTGTTCGCGACAGATGATGACGGAGTCTAAGTGTAATTTTAATTGTACAACCAATACCCAAACGTCTAATTTTTTTTCTATTTCTTTAAACTATTATTAACAAATTCTACAAATAAAATGAAATATCTTCGGTATAATAGCGTTAATAATGTAATACACCGTAGTCGAAATTAATCATTATTATTCTGTCTAAAATCTCTTCCCATTCATAACCTCATCTATTTAATAGTATCTCTCTACAAATTGAAATATTGTTTTTGATGAATAAAAAATAGTGTTTTGTTAATAACATTATTAAATATTTTCGAAATATCTTTAGTTACTTTTACTGTTAAAAAGTTGGGAAATCGCTCTTAAAATATTTTTTCAATAGTATAAAAAATTCACTGAAATTTGTTAAATGAAAAATAATAATAATAATAATGTTAATATAAAAATTTTTACGAAAGTCTAAAATAAAGCAAGTATAGACGTTTTTTCTGTATAATCTATTCTCACTGCCTCCCCGTCTTTTTCTCTATATCTCGACGGCTCGCTTTCTTGTCCTCTCCTCTCATCTAACCTGATCTATTCAATAACACCTCTTCAAATTGAAATAATTTTTTTCATGAATATACAAAAAATAGTATATTGTTAAAAATATTGTTTAAACTTTCGTAATGCTTTTACGTACTTTTAACCTTAAAAATTTGTGAAATCTCACTAAAAAATTTTTTGAAAGAATTATTAACAGGTGTTATTAACAAAACGCTATTTTTTATTTATCAAAAACAATATTTCAATTTGTAGAGAGATACTATTAAATAGATGAGGTTATGAAAGGGAAGAGATTTTGGACAGAATAATAATGATTAATTTCGAATACGGTGTATTACATTATTAACACTATTATACCGAAAATATTTCATTTTATTTGTAGAATGTATTTGTTAATGATGAGTTTAAAGAAATAGAAAAAAAATTGGACGTTTGGGTATTAGTTGTACAATTAAAATTACAGCTAGACTCCGTCATCATCTGCCGCGAACACCTAGACTACGTACTTGATGTGTTTTAAAACGTAGAGGTAAGGAACAGCGGAGCGCACCACCTAGACTTCGTCATCGGCTACCGCGAACACCTAGACTCCGTCATCGGCTACCGCGAACACCTAGGCTACGTACTTGATGTGTTTTAACACCTAGAGACCAAAAACCACGGAGCGCATCACCTAGACTACGTTATAGGCTACCTCTATCACCTAGACTATGCACTTCATGTGTTTTATGATCTAGAGACAAAAACCACGGAGCACACAACCTAGACTCCGTCATCGGCTATCGTGAACACCTAGACTACATATTTGATGTGTTTCAACACCTAGAGACAAAAAACCACTGTGCGCATACCCTAGACTCCGTCATCGACTACCGCGAACACCTAGTCTACGTACTTGATGTGTTCAACACCTAGAGACAATAAACTACGGAGCGCACCACCTAGACTCGGTCATCAGCACCGCGAACACCTAGACTACGTACTTGATGCGTTTGAACACCTAGAGGCCTAAAACTACGGAGCTCACCACATAGTCTCCGTCATCGGCTACCTCGAACACCTAGACGAAGAACTTGATGTGTTTCAACACCTAGAGGCGAAAAACCACGGAGCGCATCACCTAGACTACTTTATCGGCTACCTCTAACACCTAGACTATGTACTTGATGTGTTTCAAGATCTAGAGACAAAAAACCACGGAGCACACAACCTAGACTCCATCAGTTACATAGACCACGTTATCGGCTACCTCTAACACCTAGACTATGCATTTGATGTGTTTCAAGATCTAGAGACAAAAACTGCGGAGCGCACCACCTAGAGTCCGTCATCGGTTATTGTTGTCTTTGATATATATACTGATACTTATTCATCACTGGATTGTAAACGCGAAACTCATGACTAGCGACAAATTTATTTTCATCAGGTTTTCATATCATAGATTAAGAACGAAAAAAATAATAACATAACATACACTGACATGGGCGCCACGCATGTATATGTATGTATGTATATATAACACACACAGGCACGGGTGCCATCAATATAAAATAACTCTCGTATATTACATACATACGATATGTGTGTACGCCGGAAATGTTGTCAAAGCTGCAAACCGGCAACCGGATGTCGGAATAAAAGGACGAAAAGTCGAAAAGGGAAACGAACATAAAATAATTCAGTTGACTGTATCTTTTGAACGAGATAATATTTTTACTCAAAATTTTTTGTGGATATACTAAAACGAGGACTTCATGTTTATCTACTTTTAGATTAATATAAATTCAATTTAGAAACGCAGTGAATAGTTGAAAATCTTGGGTGCCCATTTCAATGTATATCATCGCGCAGTCACTCCTTAAGGCTCTTTCTGTACTTGCCTTCGGAGCGTTCCCGCACTCTTTGATGACACTGCACTTATGTAGTAATAATAAATAATAATAAATTTTTGTTCTTTATCTATTAAACAATCTTATTCACTTATTGAATCTTTTTATATAATATATGCTTTATACATTTTATACATGTACAATTGAAAAAAAATCCGAACCATGAGTAAGCGGATTAGATGTAGCACTGTAACTAGCGTATCATTATATTATTTTATTGAGTACATAAATAAACGTCAATTTTTTGTAAAGTTTTAAGTTAAATAAAGATATTACTGTTTTTTATATTACACATATAAGGAACTAAAAAATACTTTTTTTGAAAAATTAAAAATAATTCAAAAGGACCACTACCAATACATTGGTGCTTAACTTTATATATCTATTTATTTCATTCTATTTTTTATGAAAATAATCAATTGTATAATAAGCTAGTCCTTTAAAGTATAAATATATATGTATTTAACGGGTATAGAGATTATTATATCTTCATAGGCTGTAAAGCTCCAAAAACGAGTAAAATTCTATACCAACTGAAAATTATTTAATTAAAGAAGAACAAATATACATCTCCTGTAAACATAAAAGATTAGACATAAAATAAAGCTTTAACCAAAATAAATATTTATTTTTCAAATATTAAATAAATTATGGGTATATAATACATGACAGGCAGATTTTCTGAGCAAATTTTTTTCTAAAATACTTGATTTATCGAAAATAAGCTGCTACTTAAAACTTGTTTAAATCCTGAATATCCTGCGGGTGTTAGTTCTACGTAGAAAGTGTAGGGCACGTATACCAATAACCCCAAATAGCCTGGGGATATCAGTGTCATGTAAAAGGTGTGGACACGCAGACGGGTCAAAATAACTAAGTTGAAAATTGAGAACTTTAAACCTCAAATAGCTAAAGGATGCAAGTTTCACATAGAAGGTGGGGTACGCAGACCCGTAAAAACAGTAAACTGCTGATTGAAAAATTAATAAACCCTAAATAGCCTGGAGATGCGATTTCCACATAGGAGTTGTGAGGCACGCAGACCGAAAACAAAATTTTGACATAATGTGAAATCTCCAATAGCGTAGAGATACGAGTTCCATGTAAAAGGTGTAAAACACGCAGACAGGATTGAAAATTTTAAACCCCAAATCGTCTAGGGATGCAAGTTCCGCTTACAAAATGTGAGATACGTAGAGGTAATAAAGACAGCAAGCGGCTATTAAAAGAATTCTTAAACCTCAAATAGCCTCGAGACCCGAGTTCCACGTAAAAAATGTGCAGTCCGTCAACTGACCCAAGGATTTAAAATGCAAATTAAAAATTATTAAAGCCTAAATAGCCTGGAGATGCGATTTCTACATAGAAGGTGTGAGGCACGCAGACGGAATAAAGAATGTTAAACGCCAAATAGCCTGAGGATGCAAATTCTGCCTACAAGGTGTGAGGTAACCCGACATGATCACAACAGTAAACTAGTATTTAAATATTGTGAAATCTTCAATAGCCTAGGGACGCGAGTTCTATGTAAAAGATGTAAAGCACGCAGAGAAAATAGAAATTTGAACCCCAAAGAGCCTGGAGATGCGAATTCCACATAGAAGGTGTGCGGCTCGTAAACATGATGAAGATGTACAGTACACTGCTATTTTAAGAAGTTATGGGAGTTCCGTGTAAAAGGTGCAAAGGGAGCAGATGGGATAGAAAACTTTAAACAGCAAATAGCCCGGGGATGCGAGTTCCATCTAGAAGATGTGAGGCACGCAGACGGGATAAAAAATTTTAAATCCCAATCGCCTGGGGATGCAAGTTCCACGTACAAGGTGCGAGGCATGCCGACATGATCACAACAGTAATTTGCGAATTAAATAATGTAATATCTTCAATAGCCTGGGGTTACGAGTTCCATGTAAAAGGTGTAAACACGCAGACAGGATAGATATTTTAAACCCCAAATAGCCTGACAATGCGAGTTCGGCATAGGCGGTGTGAGGCACATAGAGATGATCAAAAAAGTCAACTGCTATTTAAATAATGTGAAATCTCCAATAGCTTAGGGTTACGAGTTCCATTTAGAAGGTTTGAGTCACACAGACGAGACAGAAAATTTTAAACCGCAAATAGTCTGAAAATGCGAGTTCCACGTACAAGGTGTGCGGCACGCCAACGAATCCAAAGACCTAAGATATAAATTAAAAATTATTAATCCTGACAAAGGCTGGGGATGCTAGTTATTATACCCCAAAATAGCCTGGAATAGCATGGTTCCATGTAGAGAGTATCAGAAACGCCGACGAGAATCAAAAGAAATTACGTTCCAAATTGAAAATTATTAAGGTGCTTCTTCCATGGTTACCGTAGTCAATACAGTACTAAATAAATAATTTCATTTAAAAAAAATATAGTTGAAATGTGATTTATTTATTCAAAATGATAGAAATAGTCAATATATTATAAGAAATGGGTATTTAACATGATAATTATTACTTTTTTAAACAAAATTTCGATATTTTAGAATCAATACAAACTATTATTGATAACAAATCCTATTCTTTTTGTTTTTCAACCTATTTTAATTTTCAAGGTCTCATTCTATTACTTAAGTAATTTCATGGGGACATACCCATGGAAAAATTTTAAAGTATTGAATTTAAAAGTATTTAAAAGTATAGCTAATTGTTTATAAATCATGAATGAGATTATGAAAATAATTTCTTTTCATTTGGCTATAACTTTCTGGGTTTTGCATACTTTTAAATTTTTTCATGGGTAAGTCCCCATGAAGGGAACTAAATGAGACCTTAAAATTAAAATCGCTTAAGAAACAAATAAGATTAGCATTTGTTATCAATAATGGTTTGTCCTGTATCTAAAATATGGACATTTTGTTAAAAAAAGTTATTTTTATCATGTTAAATACACTTTCGTTATGATATACTGACTATTCCCATCATTTTAAATAAATAAATCACATTTCAACTATGATTTTTTATATTTTAGGTAACTTCTTTATATAGCACTCTTTTGACAAGGGAAGTCATGAAAGAACCACCTTAAACCCCTAATAGCGTGGGGATGCAAGTTCTGCCAAAGAGGAGTTAACTGATGCCGAGGGGCTGGATATAACAAAATCCTATTAAAAAATGTCAAATAAAACATAGCATGAAAATGAGTTACAGTTCCACAGAGAAGTGGTGCTAGCACGGCGACAAGCTAAAGACAGCCACCTGCTAAATAAACAATGTTGCACGCCAAAAATCCTGGTACAAGTACCTCATAGAAAGTATAGAGGCAAACCGACGGGTAAAGACAGCTTTATAATTTAATTACTAGCTACTTGCTCGTTCTCATACCTTCAAGGTAAAACTTACAACCATTTGGCGTAAAATTTCCTCTCTCGTCTACGTGCTTTACACCTTTTACATGGAACTCGTGTCCCCAAGCTATTGGAGATTTCACGTTATTTAAATAGCAATTGACTGTTTTAATCATGTCGGCGTGACTCACAACTTGTACATGAAACGTGCATCCCTAGGCTATTTACCCTAACTAATAGAAAGTTTAAACTTATAAGCCCTAAACATCTAAACCAATCTACCCAATGCACGTAGCAAGTTCGTAAAAGCAAGTTTAAATAATTAACCCGTATCTCCAAATCCTACCTACCCCACGTTCTGCAGGCTGCTCATAAAAAGTATAAAACTTATCAATCTTAAACACCCAAACCCACCTAATCCAAGCACATAGCAAAATTACTCGTAGAAAATTTAAATAATTATCCCTAATCTCTTAAACTTCCCAACCACACACTCTGCGGGCTGCTCATAAAATGTTTCAATCTTATAAATCTTAATTCTCTTGTCTCGAATTAAAGGCGCTCGACTCGCCGAAAACGTTGCGTTCGAATACTATCGTACTCGCACAGTTCGGAGCTATTGCACAATCTGCTAGAGCATTATAGTTCCATCAACTCTTCTGACAAATATCCTAGCACGCCCGATAATAGAATTCTCTCAGCTCTAAATGATTCCGAATTAGATATGCTCGAGATTACTCGCGCTCGTCTAGTCAGAATTTTTTTTTCGTATAGGTTTAGAAGATTAGGGTTAATTCTTGAAACATTCTTTTACGAACTTGCTACATGCATTGCGTAGATCGATTTAGATGTTTAGGGTTTATAAGCTAAAACTTTCATCTTATGTCTCGTATTATCATCTTGTTACGTGCTTGGGGTAGGTGGGTTTGGGTGTTTCGGATTTATAAGTTTCAAAATATTTATTAGGTATTTTCTAGAAGTTCTAGACTAACAGTCGAGGAACAATTAGCTCTTGAAGATAGGCCCGTAATTTAGGACAAGAAGGAGTATACGATCACGAATACGTTATCGTAAAAGTGAGTGTAATGATGAGGAAGGTGAATTCCATCGTCGTAGATTTGAGAGAAATGCACAGAGATGACGGTTAATGGAGTTCAGTATTAGACATTTTCAGAAACCTGTTTAGTGCTAGGTCTTTTAGAAGATGATGATGAATGGAATCGTGCTATGTTGGAAGCTGTTGGTTGGATGATGCCAAATAGTTTACGTCAGTTATTTGTTCGTATTCTGATGCATTATCAGAAGATTTTCTGAGATTACATCGTGATTACAATAGAGTTCTGGGAAAACATTTGTTTATACGACATTATGCCATTTATTAAAAAGTCAAAAAAAAAGTTTGTTGTATGGCTTTTACTGGAATGGCCACAACGTCGTTACCAAAGAGAATGGTAGTTCTTGAAGAATTTGGTTTACTTGTAAATTTATTATCGTATTCTTAATCAAACATTGCTGTAGAATCAAAGGAAGGACAATTTCTAAAGCAAGCAGATGTTTTTATGTGAAACGAAGCTCCAATGGTTCCACGTTATGTGCATGAAATTATGGATAGAATTCTAGAAGATGTTTTGAATAATGATTTATTATTTGGCGGTAAAATTGTAGGTGGAGATTGTAGACAATTCTTACCAGTTCTATGCACACATCACAACCGTATTTAACAGCTCTCTTCACTACGATACTTTCCATTGCAACCCTTTCCACCACGGTAATTCTTACTGCAGCTCTTTCCACTACGGTACTTCCCATTGCAGCCCTTTCCAGTTCGGTATTTCCCATTGCAGCCCTTTCCACTACGACACTTCCTATTGCAGCCTTTTCCACTACGGTACTTTCCATTGCAGCCCATTCCACTACGGTACGTTGTATTGCAGCTCTTTCTACTGCAGTTATTCCCGATTACAGCTTCCATATTATTCGATTTACTCAGAAAACGTTGTTTTACATATAAGAATAATGACGAAATTTGTTTAAACGATTAAATTTTTTATTTTTAAATTTAATTTTTGTTAATGTATTCATGACGCGATAGATTGACACCTCATGAGTGCTAGATCAACTGAGAACGAGAGATAGAGAGCGATAGCTAGCATATGAATAATACATATGAATATTTTGTTTAAAAAAAAACATTTACAATAAATGGTTTCCGAGATATTTACGGTGATTTCTTTGAAATACTATCTGTTATGGTATTCAAGAATTAAATGAACCATTATTTAGTTAAATTTTGGAGTTTTTTGTATTTAAATTAGTTGAAATATTGGCGGTAATTTCAGTTTATATTTCATATATATGTTTTTATATATGAGAATGACGTAAAGTTAACAGGCACTTTCTCGCTTTTACTGGCGAGCGTGCATCATTAAGTTCTTCTCGTTCTCCTTTTGGGACCGTTGCACCAGGTTTCATTGCCCTTACTACCTGAGCCGTAACACAAGGCTCTTTCTGCTCCACTATCGACTTACTCGACTCTACTACCTCGATTCCCCCCCCCCCCCACACTCGACCCCGATTTAACCTCCCCTACCTCTACATACTCCTTCTCTCCTGAGGTTTGGACCCCTGTTACCTGTGCACAGGACGCGGGGGTCCCTATTGCGTCCTGGCCGAGGCGTTTCCCAATGTAGCAATTATTGGCATGCAGTTGGTGCATTCCTTAATCGTAACCCCCATTTTGCCGCACCATTGGCAATTCTTATGTTGCCTTGTGCTGCAATCGCGTGCCAAGTGGCCCTTCTGTCCACAAGCATAGCATGTGCGCTTGGGACAGTCTATTGCCCGATGGCCTACCAACTGGCAAATGAAGCATTGGCCCACAAATGTTGTGTTGCCCACCGCCGCCGGTGGTACCTCAGCGGGCTGTAAAGTCTACGGTGCTGGTTGGCTGACGAGCATATTCTGCTTATTCATGTCGCCGTTAGCTGTTTTTGGGCCCGGTGATTCCTTTTGCGAATGTCGAGGCCCTACCTTTCGGCGGCCAGCTACTGGTCGGTCGCCCCGCCGCATTCGTGTTGAATGCGGCTATTTCTTCACTGCTCTCTTTTAGCCGTCCTTTCGCCCCTTTCTTCTTCCCTCTCTTGCTATCTGTCTGGCTGTTATTGTCGGTGTCCGAGGACTCCTCTACCGTCGCGACTTTGTGTGCGCTGCGGTGGGGCCCTGCGTAAGACGTTCCCGGGATCCTCGATTTTCCTCGACGTGCTGGGGAGCGATACCTATCTTTAATTGCTTCGCGTCTCTCGAATTCTCGACCGTAACTCTCGATTGCCTCGAAGCTGTTTAATTTTTTATCCCATAAATAATCCTGGTACTCTGGCCGTAGGTGGGAGAATGCCAAGTTTAATGTTCTCTCAGCGCTGGCGGTCTCTTTAGATGGCCAATGATTTTTCTGAATTTCGTTAGAAAAGGAGTCACTTTTTCCTTCATCCCTTGATAGCGCGATCTGAGTTCTTCCATCACATCATCCTCATGTAGTTCTCCGATAAATTGGCGTCTAAAAGCTCTCTCGAATATTGCAAAGTTCCACGTCTCGAAATCGTCTTGATAGATTTCGTACCAATCTCCTGCTTCTTTCGTTAGGACGCTGGTAAGGCAATGTATCAAGCATTCATCTTTAATTCCTGTTGCTTTTTTGCACGCCTTCAGGCGTGACAGGAATTGTTCTGGCGACTCTTTTTCTTCTCCTGAGTACCTCAAGCCCCAACCTTTCAGCGTTTTGATGACCGTCAGGCTGTCGTTTCTTTACTCATTCTACTATGATTACTCGAATGCCTCGACCTGCTCTGTCTTCTGCGTACGTCCTCGAATCGGTTTCGCAGGCCACGATAAAGTGTGTGTCGCTCCCTCGAATCGACCGAGCTGCAAGGGCTACAATCGCGAAAATCATCACGAAGTTTATTTATCGACGAGGGTTCTTTTTCCTCTTCCGAGTCTGAGCTGCTACTTTCAGGACATATAATTTTTTTGTGGTGCCTTGGGGTAGAGCGAGTGACATTCTTCTTGTTCACCCTGATAATCCCCCATCTGTAAGCCGATATTCCTGGTCTAGCTTCGTTCTGTCTTTTTCGCTTCTGGGAAGCTCCGACACTGATTACTTTTTATCGCTATCTAGCAGTTTGGACGTTGCCTTCGGCTCGATTTTGTTCCATAACGTGCCGTATACATCTGTTACTTCTCGATGCGGTATATGCAGGTTTGTCTTTATGCTCCACTGCTTAAACTTTTGCCTTCTTCCGTGAAGTTCCTTCTTGGGATTGCTCCAGTTTGCGATAAGCCCAATGGTGGGATCATTTGTGGTAGTGTAAACTTTTGTTTAGCAGCTTGTTACGTTCTTGGGGTAGGTGGGTTGGGGTGTTTAGGATTTATAACATTAAAATTTTATTAAGAAGAGCCCGTAGAACGCGGGATAGGTCGATTTAAGAGTTTAGGGTGAATTCTACCAAGATGGCGCCGGCAAGGAAACGACCTCCTGATAAGAGTAGTATAAAATATCACAAGTGTCATTCAAAAACGCCGATGGCAACGGTAATTTGCTTTATATGTGGAAATGCATACCATAATAGTGATTTCCATAGATTGCGCAACACAAAAGACCTAGGAGATAACTTAGTGATCTGCCCGGAGCATGTGCACGTGGCTAACATAACCAATAATGAGGAGAATGGGAAAGAGGAAATTTTGAGTGAGACAGTAAAAATAATAATAGCACATATTAAATTGAATGAAATACATAATGAAATAAGAAGAGAAATTCTAGAGAAGCTAGCAGAACAGACAACAGAAGTACAAGGTGGAACAAATAACAACATAAGTGAGAATCAGGTTATGGCAGCTGAAAATACGTTATTAAAACAACTGAATAAAGAACTGCAAGACAAAAATAAACTATTGCACGAGTTGCTTGAAGAATATAAAGGAAAAGAAACAGATAACCAATTAACAAAAAAATTCTTCGCAGAAATAACAAAGGAGACAAAGGAAATAAAAATACAACCGAAAAGAACACCAAAAATCGTCGATAAAATAGGTAAATATGAACAAGATGTAGTTTTAAATACAGTTACAAAATATCTAGTGAGAGAAAAAACATACAAACCTGTATATACCAAAAACAAAAGTGATATCATAGTTAACTGCATGAACATTGAGAGTGTAACAGCTGTGGAAAAAATACTTAAAAGAAAACTACCAAAGTGTGATATAGCTACTGAAAAATTAAATAACCCAAAAATAAAAATAGTTGGCATAGACAACTATATAAAGATGGACATAAAGGAAATTGAAAATGATATAAATGCGAGAAACTTTAATGATGCAAACGGCAATTGTACTGCTCTACATATGTACACAAATGAAAAAACAAAACTCAGTTCTGTTATAATGGAAATTCCACCAGAAACATACAAGTCGATCAGAGAGAACAATAACAGACTTTTTGTAGGACATCAAAGGTGTTTGGTCTATGATCTAATAAACATCTCACCATGTTACAACTGTGGAAGGTTAGGTCATAAAGGAAGCAAATGCAGAAATAAACAAATATGCATAAAATATAAAGGTAACCATGAAACAAAGAATTGTGTTAGCGACAAAACAGAATGCACTAACTGTATCTTTAATAACAAAACATACAATACAAAATTATACACTGATCATTCTCCATATGACATGAGCAAATGTGAAATGCTTAAAAACAAGATAAAAAAGTATATAGATGCAATCAATTACCGTATCAAGTCTGACGTACCGACCTGGAAACCGGCAAGGCCGTCTCCATCCTTGTAACGGGGTTAAGTTGCCAGTTGTAACGGGATTAAAATTGATTGAATTATCCCGGAAGCTCGTACCCTAGTACTCGGTGCCGCGGGAGTCAATTTAAATCTGACTTCTCGGGGATGCGCCTCCGGCAATCGCCCGTGTACAACGCAGAGTGTCGCAGCACTCTGCTTTCTGAAAGAAATGTGGGAGGTAGGCTTTTATCACCGCGCGCGCACGAGGAAATGCGCGCGGCCGGCTAGTCAGCTCTGCAAACGACCGGCGGATCGTTTGCCTGCGGAGGCGGCGGTAATCGGGTAAAAGACGGTTACGTACGAAGGAAGCGCGAATAAACAACGCGAAGACTTATAAATGTTTAATACATGTATTAGTACAATTAATACCTTAAAACAACGAAGTACAAAAACAATATTAAACGCGATTCGCGCGCGGCCGTTGATTTGAAACGCGCAACGGCCAAATACGCGGCGAAGCTGCCTAGATCGCGAACGCGCGTTAAATACGGCGGGTCGACACTTACCCGCACGTATACACTACAGTAGGTTTGCACGGGGCGACTCCGTGCAAGCCTTTCACAAGAACCGCGAGCAGAAAGAATTAAAACTCACCGAGTTGTGCGGAGAAGACGACGTCTCGATCTTCTCCCTCTCTCGCTCTCGCTGCAGGTACCGGCTCGCTGTACCGGTATTCTCACACTTGCACTTTGCTACTCTCGCGGTGTTCTCGCTCTCGCTCTCTCTCTAACGCGCGGTGGTGTGGGGGCCTCTCGCGCCTCCACTTGATACGCACACTAACTCACGGCTCGAGTACACGGACACGTAAAAACTTCGAGGAGAGCGAACACAGAAGAGCACGTACAGAACACTTCTCGCTATCACTATTCGGAGCAAGGGGAAGAGGAAATAGAGGTTTCTGAAGTTAGCGTAGAGCTCGAGGCTCCCGCTGCAACTACCGTCGCAAACGAGACCGAAGCACTAGCAGAGGGGATCTGTCCGCGTAAACGTGGCAGATCACGAAAAGCTCGCTTAGTGGTAAAACGGACTGCGCAGGTTTTGGGTGGACAAACCAGCAAGCGAGTACTAGTCATAAATGGCACTGATGAGCAACCAACGCATACCAGTACTAGTGACGCCAACGTGCCTCCACCTGAGCGCCCCGGCCGAACGAAAAAACCTGTAGTGATTTATTCTTTATTATTATAACATCATGACCTTAATTATTGTACGTATACATAATTTTATACCTTTTACGCTTTTAATTAGTTACATTGATACTTTAGAAAGTGTTTAAAAAACCATTATACATTTACAAGTAGTATAGAGAATGAATTTGTCGAGAAACAAGTTCTGGCAATGTGTTGTACGTACTATCTGCCATAGTTTGATATTATTAATGCAATGAATACTTTTTATGATTATATTTTATAGCTGTGGTATAAAATATAATCATACATCTTTTGAAAATTCATAACTGTTTTCTGATGAGGTTTCCCATCTTGGTTCAAGGCTTATGTTGAAGGATTTACAATACAGACAAAGAAAAAAATTTGTCCAACAAAAAATATTCATACGTAGCACTGTATTTTTTTTATAAAGGTACACTGAAAAGCAGCTAATCAGAGACTTTCAGAAAGAGTCATAAAAAATATGACTTCATCCTAGAAGTAAAATGCAAACTTTTTCCCAATCAATGTTCTATCAAAAAGTTTCAAGATTATGAGTAACACAATTTTATTAGAACTAACGAGCTGTGGTTCAGTATAATCCTGGCGAGGCAGGGTGTTACAAAGTAAAAAATACATTTGCAGGTGTAAAATTAACATAGATAAAAGTTGAAAACTAAAACCAAGTAAAATATAAAATGAGTAATATAAAAAATATATATAAGAATATTTTAAACAAAACGTGTAGGCATGACAATTTGACCAGACGAAGATACAATGATAAAAATAAATGATATAAAAATAACTGAACACAAATTAAAAACAAGTACACTCCCGCTCATAAGTTTTTGACCTCTTCTAACAAAAATTGTATAAGCTTTAAAGTTTTATATCTTCGCGAAAAATTAACGTACAGAAATAAACGAGAAGGCTTTTGAAAGGTCTTGAGAATCTCTTTAAGATGGCATTGCCTTAATTTTGAAACATTTTTTTTTAAATTATTTATGAGAACTTAAAAAGTAAGAAAATTTTTAAAAATTTATACCTATTTATAATGTTTTGCCGTTCCAAAAAAAAAATTTTTTGTTTTCAAATCACGTGGTTTTTATTTACCTACTCTACACCTAATTTAGAAAAAAATGATTAAGAAAAAAAATATGTGGTTTTTACTGTAGAATGTGGTTACAAAGTTTGACGGATTTAGATGAAAAAATTTTTTTTCAATTTTTTGATATTTTGACAAATTTAACTAATTATTACTCTAACTTTCAAACCTTCCTGATAAATATTGCATTAACTTTGAAAATATATAGATTGGTTTCTATATAAATATTTTTGAAAAAATCGAATTAAAGATTTGGTAAGGACTTTTAAATAAACTACAGCGATGTTTAACAAAAATACCATCTTCTTTTTTTAATAGTATAAAATTTCAAATAATATTAATATATCACAATTTTACATATAAACAGAACATTTTTGTCGCAATTTCCAATACACATAAATCACGCAAAATATAATGTTTATTTTTGTCATATGGTTCTTCATTTTCTCATAATATAGTATTATTCAAATTAAACAATAAATTATATCATACAGACAAAAAGAACAATAATATAATCACTATAATAAATAAAAAAACGTAACAATTTAAACTGTTAAATTTTTGTTTATTTAAAAGTCCTTACCAAATCTTTAATTCGATTTTTTCAAAAATATTTATATAGAAACCAATCTATATATTTTCAAAGTTAATGCAATATTTATCAGGAAGGTTTGAAAGTTGGAGTAATAATTAGTTAAATTTGGCAAAATATCAGAAAATTGAAAAATTTTTTTTTCATCTAAATCCGTCAAACTTTGTAACCACGTTCTGCAGTAAAAACTACACTATCATTTTTTTCTAAATTAAACAATTGCGGAGATATGCCAGATTGAAGATAAGTGTTCATTTTTTACGAACTTGTTTATAACTCTTAGGGAAAAAATCGTAGGTAAATAAAAATAACGTGATTTGAAAGCGGAACAAAATACTTCCTTTTTATGTATGAATACTTTGAAAAAAAAAATTTTTTGTGAACTGGCAAAACATTAAACATAGGTATAAATTTTTAAAAATTTTCTTACTTTTCAAGTCCCCATAAATAATTAAAAAGAAAATGTTTCAAAATTAAGCCAATGCTATCTTAAAGAGATTCTCAAGACCTTTCAAAAGCCTTTTCAGTTATTTCTGTACGTTGACTTTTCGCGAAAAAGAAAATGTTTCAAAATTAAGCCAATGCTATCTTAAAGAGATTCTCAAGACCTTTCAAAAGCCTTTTCAGTTA
>JAWWEQ010025212.1:0-26362 GCA_035583055.1 Torymus tubicola | reverse complement strand
TATATATAGCCTATACGCGCGAATATGAAATTGTTTCGCGCGCAGCTGATTCGCGTAGATTTTCCTAAGAATAATATAGCTGCGCGCGTGCACGACGACGACCGACTTCCGCGATCCTCGCGTTCCTGCGTTTGTGGTTTATACTATGGGGACGTCGAGAGATTCTTTGAATGTCGCATCGTCTATATACATAGCGGAATCTTGTTTGTTGAGAATTCTTTTGTATATATGTCGAGGCGAGCGTGAGATGTAAAGTTGGGGTTTTGTCGATGTGTTTTGATTTGACGACATTATAGTTATAATTAATGAATGGTGTGTAGTTCTTAGAGTTGACATTAAAAAGAATTAAACAATGAAGCAATGTGTATAGTTAAGTGACACATTTTTTTTTATTCCAAAATTAATCGATGTTTCTGTGTATAGTTTTTAATCGTGAATTATATATGAAACAGATATGGAACAGAACTAAGAAACGATAAAATTACTTCTACATCTCTCAGTACGCAGAGAGCAATTATTATTATCCTTATTAATAATATGTCCTAAAAAAGATTTATACATTGTTCCATTATACACACGTAAAGTAACAATTTCTCACAGCTTCGTTCGCCGACGCAATGTACGTATATATATATATCTAAAAATTATACCACCTCCTATTGTTTCGAGCGCCAAATTTAACAACACCTAAAAATAATTACTTTTCTCGCGAAGGCGCGGCTTGAATATCACAAAAGGAAGATCCATTCCCCTTAATTTACCTTCATTTTATATACACGATAAAAACAATGATCCGACAACAACAAACCCTGACATTAATATATATATTATCACCCAATTGTTATACCTAAACTTTTTTTTTTACCACCATACCTGCATATATATATACACTCACGTCATCGTCGACATTCGCCCAATTTCCCTAAACCTCGCGCAGCCTTAATTTCCTCGTATAAACTATGCACGACCCGAGAGAGAAAGCTAAATCCTTCGGTATTATACCTCCCCCCCATACCTCTACTACCCCATCCATCGGCTCTTCTCTACTACTTCCATATATATAATAGAATGTCAGGAACCCTCTTGCGAAATTATCGCTATACCGTTTATCACATATACACTCATCAAAGTAGCGCGCGTGCCTTGAAGATCTACGATGAGTTAAGAAGACCCGACGACGGCGCGGAGGCGGTAGAATTTTAATCATCCGCAGAAGCATAATTGTGAGGGTGGCAAAGTGCATCATCATATATCTCTCTCCAATGGTAATTAGTGCAGCGTAGGTCAAGGGTATAGATAGTGATGTGACTTACACCGTCTACCTATATATATATATAGCATATCCGAAATAAGTGTATATATGTATATACAGGCGATGCACCGCGTTATATTGACCTTTGAAGGTGTTGTAGGTGTAAGAGAAATATCGCGTGCAGATAACGAGCGGGTATATACTCCGACCTTGAATTTAAACGTACAACGTGAACGCGTAATTGTGTGAAGCTCTATATACGCGTACCTATACATGTATACGTATTTTTCGATTATCACCTGAATTTGCGTTTTTCGTACTACAGGATTTGGCCCTCACCTATAAGGTATAGAATACATTTAGATGGAGCTCGACGATACACACGCACTGTATAGAAGATTTGATACTACATGCATGTGTGTATATATACTTGTTGTTTTCCTCGCGAACATCGGTGGATAGTACATGCATGATGCATGTATATAGCGTTTTAGGCCGAGGCGAGGGTTAAAGTCATAGTATATATATAGTGGTATGTGTGTGTATACGAGGCAGGTGTGTATAGTCATGTATACTTTGCAAAATGAGGGTCACGTTTGCTATGCGAAGGCAAGTCGATGTTCCAGGGCTGGACTATATATGTGAAGGGTGAGAGTTTCAGGGTGTTTTTAGTATTGCCACATGGTACATGTATATATACACATGTGTGTACACATACATACATATATAACATTCACACACTCAAGGAGATGAAGTTCTGTCGTGAGTCCTGGCAATAACGCGATATAATATAACTTCCACGCTTTGCCTCTTCTATTTCGGTAGTTTAATGGGAGGGTGAAAAGTAGGATAAACATTTTGTTGTTGTTGATATAACGATGTTTGGTGAGGCAATTGAATTCTGCGACGTATTTTTTCTTTTGGATTATAAAAGCAAGGAATTTTAATTTATGGAATAGAGATGGCGTGGATAAGATAAAAAATCTCGAATGCGTTGGAGCAGATGTTTTATTACACGATGGAACAACTTAATCAAGAGATCTTTTTATGAGGAAAAATTTATTGGATTCTCGGTTGAAATGATAAAAGTGTAGGAACGATATAATAAAGTTAAGATCGAAATGAGGTCGGTATTTTCGTGCTGTTAAGATAATTCATGGATCGAGCGAGAATCTTGTCAGATGTGTTCGCAATACATTTGTCCTACGATCCTATTTTTAAGAATAACCAAAAATAATCACGTAAAATTTCTCTCTCTCTCTCTCTCTATACAACATATAACACCCAGAATAGAATAAATCAATAATCGCCTTCCCAATTGCGGTAAGTATACATAACAAATCAACTTTGTAACTTCCCTGACATAATTATAAATACAGCTATTTATATACACGCAGAAAAATGGCCCTAAGCGACAAAACAAAAATCGTTTTATGGAAATCCTCTCGCGTGGTAAAACGATTCCCGTTTTGAACTTTGCATATTCCTCTCGAGTCAAAAACTTGATTTTTTTGCTTCCAGAATATATTTTTCTTGCCCCAAAAGTATTTTATTTGTTCCCGCAAAATTTATTCTTTTTGAGGCGAAAGAAATCCTTCTAAAGCGAAACGATTTTGAAGCGCCTCATATACCTTCTTATGTTATTCGTTTTTAAAGGCATTGATAGTCTAGTCGTTAAGGTACCGGCTTTCCAATCTAAAGGTCGAGGGTTCGATTTCCCAGTCACTGCACTTGAGGACTGCCCACGAAAACCTTTTACAGCGGTTTCTTTACAAACAATTATGTAACCGTTAATATTAATTAGAATTATTTAAAAAAAAAAAATGTGAAATAAAATTTTTAAATAAATAAAATTAATAGAAGTAACATTTTTTTTATGTAAATAAAAAATGAAGAGGAATCCTCTTCGTGCAAGAATAATTTCTCGGCAAAAGATTATCCTCTTCAAGCAAAAGGAAATAATTTTGACAGCTAAATCAAGATTATTTTCCTCTTGGAGCAAAAGGATTCCATTTGCCTCAAATGGATCTTCCTCTGCGTGTATACATCTCTACCACAAGCGTGTAAATTATTCCTTGAAAAATTAATGCAATGAATACGATCCAATCTGCTCATCAACATCACCACCACCAGATATGTGTATATATTTTTCACGCTACATATATTAATAATATCAACCGAGCTTACCAGTCGGATAAATGACAATGGGCTTCTTCGACTGCGTGATCGTAGGCATGGTAGGCCTACCGGCGGCTCTCACTTCCGTCGCCATCTCTTCCGTCTGCTCCTGCCCAGCCTCGCCAGCGCCGCCTCTGTATATATAACATCCAAAACAAAAATATTTTAACTATACTGTTCTTTCTCTCATCTATATATATATATATATATATATATATATATATATATATATGTAAGCACAATTCACTCATACATTAGGTATAAAGTTCGTCGACTAATGCCGGCGACACCTTAACGCGTATACACACATTCACGCAAACAGCAATAAATACTTAGAGGCGAACGTGAAAGTTCCGCCCTTTCCATTCATCCCTGTAATCACGAGGCTCGCGTTTAACCCAACTCTCTCTCTCTCTCTTTTGCTCACGCGAAATGTACATATATATATGTATATATAGGTGTGCTAGGTATCTTCGTATGTGAGCGCATGAATTTATGGGAGTACTTCTCTGTGCTTCCGCGCACGCGTTCAGTTGTAGATATACAACATCTACGGTTTGTTCTTTTTCCCTCGTGCGTATAAATAAGCGAAAAACTTTTCCTACCGTTGACGATATTAGCTAGCTCGTGCTTCTTTGCTGAGTTATATATTATACGTAAGGTCGCCTCGTGCATGTATGTGTGTGTGAGAGAGAAAGAGAGAGAGAGAGAGAGAGAGAAAGAGAGAGTTACGTTTACTCATGCGATTTTGGGCACTGATATTTTCCGCTGCAAACGCGTCATACGTTTGCCGTGAGAAAACTAAGAATAAGTGATTTAACGTTGAATGTTACGGTTGAATCAATATGATTTTGCGTAGTAGAGCATTACGCTACGCGTAGACGTATAAGGTAAATAAGGTAAAGCGGGGGAAGATGCCAGCTAGGGGAAGCCGCCACAACGCAAGATTTTCTTTGTTTATAAACAAATTGCATAAATTGCTTGGTAGATGTGTTTATTATGATTTTTTTTAATTCAGTCGCCCAAATATTTCAGGATTCTAACATTATTATATCAGTTGCTTTTCCAACAGCGCCGAAACTAGTAGCTCTCAACTTAAAATTTTTTAACAAGTTCGAACTTCATTCTTCGAGCTTGGTTTATAATATCGTTAAAACAAAAAAAAAGACGTAAATTAGATAATTTCATAAACTTCAGTAAACCACCACCATTAAAACGCAAGAAAATGATTTTTTCAGATTTAAGTCATTTTTTTATTTTACGGTCAATTGGAGGAAGATGCCACCTTAGATAACTCCTTAGACGAAGAAGAAACTTTTGATAACCTTTGTCCATATTGTAGAATCAGTTTTTATAACAAAAAGGGGCCGGAGAAATATGATTGGATCCAATGTGAACAATGTAAATCTAGGATGCACGAAGACTGTTGTTATAAGTGGTGTTTGTCCCGTCTGTAAAGTGTGAAATTTATTATTTTTTTTTGTTAAAAAAACATTAAAAGTATTTATTTTGTTATTTAAGGTAACAAAATAAATTATTATTCTATTTTCAGGTTAAATCTTATTTATCAGTATGTGGCATCTTCCCCGCACTGTTAGGAAAGATGCCACTTCCGCGTCGAAAATTTCCATTATTATTATTTAATAATTATTAATGGAATTTTTTGCGACGAATTATTATGTATTTATTAGTTTATTGTATTCTTTGTACATTTCAGTTATAAAAATGTTATTTCATTAACTTTTGAAATTTTTAATTCATTTTTTTCCTTAAGTGTGGCATCTTCCCCCGCTTTACCTTATATGAAAAGTTTAAAGTATCTGCTCGTTTCCATTACGAAGTTCAATGAATATGTAATATTGAAGTAACGTATATATATATAGTGTAGTTTGTTTTCTGCGAAATCTAATGAATATACTAATAATTAAAAAAATAATGAATATTCCACCCAGTACATATAGTTATATGAAAAAAATATCCCATACAATACCCACGTATACGCGTTTAAACATTCGTTGCTTTGCTCTTACATGACAAAATCGCTTCCCTCTTTCTCTTTCCCCGTTCGCCGCGTAGCCGGTCAAGAGACGGAATGAGGGTCGAGTGGTTCGCTCGCGTTCACTATATACTCTCATATACACCAGGGCTGACTCCATTTGCTTCTCTTTCTACTCTCTCTCTCTCTCTAGCACCCTTTTCCTTTTCTCTTTCTTACTCTCCCGCGCGCCTATATACAATAATACTCACGAACCTGCGGGAGAGTGAAAAAGGGGCAGGTTCCACTTCATCCTATAGCGGTCTATTCCACTCTTCGCCTAAACAAATGCAGCACAGCTTGACCCTTCGCACGTGATGTTATCCGCATGTGACTCTTGCACGCGCGCACGGGTTATCTCTTATATATATATAAATATATATATACGAATAGTGGTGTATAGTTGGTATTCAAGGTTATATCCTTGTCTCCAGAAAAAAGTCGAAAGTGTCAGTGGTATGCAATAATTAAAAAGATTGGTTACTTTGACGTTGATTTTGTTCGTTTACCCACGGTAAATCCGTGTAACTGAACAGGTTAAGTTTATTTAATACATATATATATATATATATATTCGCAACAGATAAAATATATATGCAAATCTTACAAAATCTGCAAAAAAAACCTCGAAAAATAGATTTAATTTTTTTTTCTATTACATTTATCAAATTTGGTTTTTCTTGTTGGGTTAGGTGTCATTTTTTCTGGGACATTTTTAAAATAAAAAATTAGAAATTTCTCATTAATATAGCTCTAAAAGTGCAAGAGCTTCCAAACTCTTTTTTCAGAATTTTACAACGTAGATTCCTGCAAAAGATATATGTGAACGTGAAGTTGAGCTTAAAATTCACGTGGTCAATGATTGGGTCAACTGTTGTCGCTTTGGTACTTTTCCTGTGAATTTTAAGTTCACCTGTAAACTCACGTAACTTTTAAAAGAATTAACATTTTCTAATCCTGAAATAGGTCTCTCACTTCGCTCGTGCAAAAAGTCACATAAGCAAAATAATCGACTGTACTATAAAAAGCTCTCACTTTTTAGTTTTATTTTTTTTCTCTAAATTTCATATTAAGTCGTTTTTGGTGAAATGATTTAGTATATATTTTTAATCAATTTGAAAAAATCGATAAGTTGTCCCAGAAAAATGATACCGTTCGGTATAGACTTTCTTGAACAACAAGTTATTCGAGTTTTTTTTTCGTATAGATTTCGTGCGAGATTTGCACATACCTATATATATACACGAGAGATGTGCCGCTACTTGCGCGTGATTTTATCAGCAACGCGCATTATAACGGCACACACGGGTGTCCGCGGTCATTGAGAGAGAGAGAGAAGCACTGAAGAAGCGCCAGAGGGTAAAAGGTTAATGACGCTGAAGAATAATGGCACTTTGTGCACAATGCGAAGGGTCGCCTCTTTGCTATAATCGCACGCGCGCGCGCGCGGCATATAAGCCGTTTAGTCAATGGATTGAGTGATTCTTTCGATTAGCGAGTTAATGATGAATCATATAGAGGGAGGTCGTAGTATATAAGCACCGCGCTGCCTGATTTTTTTTTTGTTTCAAGACGCGCAAATGTTCCGTAACAGCTCGATCTTCATTACTCGTGGTTATATATATACACGTGACGTATATACAAGAGGCGCAAAGAAGTTAATGGGACTTCGTGTTTTTTTTTCGAACTTTTGTGTGTATGTGTACGACGATGATTGGAAATGTTGCTGATGCGAAAAATAGGTATACTTATGAAAAGACCGTAATATATATAACTAATCACACCCCAGGGAGTGCTTCGTTCGTTTTGAACTAAACTCCGCATCGTATATATATATATAAATATACATAAACACTCGCACACATGTTCGCACGTACTTTTTGTGAAAGGCATACGTGAATGATTTATAGGTCACGGGTATAATGTATATATAAATTCATCTGAATTTATATGCTCGAAGGTAAATCGTACGATAAATTATAGAATGACATATATATATATATAATTTTAGAGAAAAAGTGTAAATCAAATACATACGCGAGACAAAAAAAATCTCGGTTTTATATTAAATTATATATATATATATTTATATCTTTTTCAAGAACCTCGCGCAGAGCGTATAGCAGAAAAATTTTACACGAATTTAATTTCATATCCGCAGCGTTTTCATTTTAAAACGCACGCCCGGTGAAATTGCAAATGTATATATATATATAAAGGATATATACGTCTGAGAGCGACGACGGTGAAACAGGTTTACTTCCCTGAAAAGAATTATTAAATTCTGTGCAAATGAAAAATTATGCTCTCGCTTCCCGCGCTAACGTAGACGACGACGACGACAACGACGACGTCGGCATACCTCGAATTTCACCGCTGAAATATACGTTTGTTGTTATTTCCTTCTATTATCCCTTCAAAAGCCCGTTCTCAGAAAATTTCATTTGCAAGAAATTCCTGCGTACAACCCACCTCATAAAGCATAGTATATATACTTATATATTTCGAACGAAAGCAAAAAAAAAATCCTTATATATACGTCACTTATAAACCCTTACTTTTAATTTTCTTAAAACTACACAGCCAGAGTTCGCCGACCTCTTCTCTTTACATTTCCCTTCCCTATCTCAACTTGCACCTATCCTCCTATAATACACCATGACACAACAACTCTCATCAGCTCTTACGCATATATATATTTTCCTTCGGATTCGCCGCTGCGGAGGGCGCGCGTAAGCGACAAATGACGGATAGGCCCTGGCTGCACAGAGGCAATGTCGGATGCTGTTGCGTCTCGACGGAAGACTGATTGTGCAGCTGCGTGAGTGTATATATATATATAAGCAAAACGAGCCCGGAGAGAGAGAGAGAGGGGGAGAAGGAGAGACGTAATGCAGGTTGGTAATACGCGCGGCTGTGCATGCTTATAGCGCAATAGCACCTTGTGCCTCATTTCGCTAAGTACTACGATACACTGCAAAGTCGCCTGAGCGAGTGCGACTCGGGGGTAGTAGTACTATAGTCCTATAACGTGCCACGTGCGGCAATTAGTTTTTAGCAAGATTTGTTGGTAAGGAAGAGGATGAGTATTAGTGGGTAGATGTAAGATTGTTGTTGTTGTAGGGGATTTAAAAATGATGGTAAGTATATATATACAGGGTATGTTGATTGGGTGTACAAGGGTGGGCAGCTATCGAAATTTGGTGCGGGTATAGTCAACTAAAAATTTTTTTTATTGATTGTCAATTTCGTAATGTATAGGGGGAAGTTGTATTCTCATGGTTATATAGTAGCTAAATAAAAGTTGGAGATTGCGACTCACACGTTGAATATACGTCTTGCTGACGATTGCTGATATATAACGTGACAGATTCGTTTTGCTCGATCGCGACGAGAACGGTTTTGGTGTATAATCTACTAATTATAATTACCATATATGTATATCAATTATATACTCTAAACGACGTAATTTCGTGATATTTTGATATTTTGTTAGGACAATATTAGTAATAAATATCGATGCTCTATACCATAATTTTAAAACATGTTGAGATACATTGCAGTGTATTAAGGTTCTTACAATTCAAAATTCTATATGATGAAAAACTAAGATGATCGCAGAAATGGAGAACTACTGCACTTTTGGCGATTGTGTGAAACCTCGCTACATTTTATTTTTCAAAGTAAACTCTTATTATTATAAAATAATAAAAGAAAATAATCCACTTCCTTGCAAAAAGCCTATGTTCCAATAATCGTTCCTTTTTTTGCAGATAAACTATACTCTCTAAAGTTGAATTAGTGAAAAATCCACCAAAGGTTAGTTAAAATTGCTCCACCGAAACATTAGTGAATATTCACTAATGAAACAGTAAATATTCACTAATCCTTAGTGGAAATATCCACTATTCAAAATAGTGAAATTCCTCTTTTTTAATTAGTCGATAGTTCTATGTATTTCCACTAAGAATTAGCGGATATTTACTATATCATAAGTGAATATTCACTAATCTTTCAGTGGAGCAATTTTAACTAATCTTTAGTGGATTTTTCACTAATTCAATTTTAGAGAGTACATATATAAGCTATTGCAAAAAAATGTTATCGGTGTCTTTGACGTCAGCTCAGAGTTTTGACGAAAGCGCATGTATTATGAGGAAATTCGTTATAGATTACGAAATAAAAATAAAAATTTCAACCAGAGATATGTAAATTTAAAACAATAAAACTGTTCAACGGTATAGAGCTCGAGGACAAAATAAAAAATGTAACAGCTAAGGCGCGCTTAAAAACAAAATGATCAAACGTGTAAACGGTTAGAGTTTCGATTTGAATAAAGTAAAGTAAAAATAACGCGTGCGAGGTTACCGTGGTGAGGATTCCTCTCGCCCTTACCCTGATTCGACTCGAAATGTTTTCGGGGTCGACCTTGTGTGTACGGAGGTGGACATAGTCCGCACACTCTCCATCATATGCAAAATAGGTAGGTAAACCGCTGAAACAAGACTCAGGCGAGGTCCTCTTCGAAAGAGAATACGAGGAGCGTGATTGTGCTCCGAAATATCTTTGACAAGGGTTGGGCTTGACCATTCGCCCTCGTTAATTCGTTATACGGTAATTAGACGTCGGAAAAATATCGGTATAGATATAGGCTATAGGGCTGCAGACTATATTCGCTTCTCTTTCCACAATTCGAAGGTGCGGCATCTGAGTCGTGACGTCGAGAGCTTCTATACGAAGTTCGTAAGGTGTGTCGATGCTCGAGAGTTTTCGCGAAAAAGATCAGTAGAAAATATATTAAGAAAAAAAGTGCTTTGTAGACGTTTTTCTTTACTAAGCAAAATATAAGAAAAAAAAGACTTTCACTTATCAAATTAGGCAACCAAAAATTAGCTAAAGAGTTTTTAATTTAATGATAAGTATAAATCCGCGAGAGAACTCTTAAACCTGGGTATAAACCACCATGTAT
This sequence comes from Torymus tubicola, assembly GCA_035583055.1. Classification (NCBI taxonomy): domain Eukaryota; kingdom Metazoa; phylum Arthropoda; class Insecta; order Hymenoptera; family Torymidae; genus Torymus; species Torymus tubicola. The sequence goes on along the minus strand of JAWWEQ010025212.1, from coordinate 15,928 downwards.
TTGAATTTTTTAATATAAAATCATTAAGCGTAGGAGACGCGCCATGTAAATTGTGCTATGAAAATTCATAGAATTACATTATTTCCCAGAAGTCTCGAGCGGTACAGCCGTGTATGTATATATATAGTTGAATATATAATAGAGAAGTAGGGCTTCACGAGGTATCTAATTTCGCCTCTCCGGTTATGAAAAACAAATCTAATCCAGTCCCACGCAAAGTCGGCCGAGGTGCAAAGTTCTCAAACAAAAATTGACTCGCGTTTTTACCGCCTGTGCGCCGGAAATACAAAAACGAAAAAAAAATAAAGAAGAAATATAAAAGGAAAGACAAACTTAAAGTTGATTAAAGCTGGGGAGAATATGGAAGTCACGTGTATCTGGGTAGACGAACCCGAGCAGCAGTTTTAGTTTTACTATACTGCGCTACTGATGTATATATATATACGCATGGATTATGTAACGGTAGCACGACGACCACGTCGCGTTTATAATATAATTCGAGTTTTCTTATTCACTTTTTATGACTTATCTCACGAACGTTTTAATCTTTTTCAATTGCAAGATGCTTTGTTTTAAGTGATTGCAGTAATAATGTATAAGCAATGTTCTTTCCGAATGAAAGTCCTATTATTCAGTTGCTCGGATAAGCTGAAATGAAAACATAAACTATATTCGCGTATACATTAGGATTATTAAAAAACTGAATGGTGAAGCGATAAATAAACAACTCTCGTTCAAATGTTTATAACTTTCATATACTAAGAGCGTTGCCAATTTATGGATACCATTCAGAAAGATATACATTTTTTTTCAAAATTCCATTTTTTGGTGAATTTTTTGGGATGAGAGGAGATCACACACACACACAAATACATTTGTATATTATATACACACGTTCGTGTACCGTTCATTCACATACTTGTCAATGAAGTATATTTAAAATCACTAGATTTTTTAGTTTATCTTTTGAAAAACTTTTACCCTTACTTTACTTTACCACCTTCGATACTCTCTAAATTCGACCAATGCGTATATATATGCACTGCGATATCAAACTAGTGTTCTATATTTATAACGGACAATCAATAAATAGTTACTAATTATTATGTGTATAAGTATACTATTTATTCGCTATTAATCAGTTTAATCAATTAATGTATATCAATGTATATATGTACTAATTTGAATTTAGAAAGCAAATACATAATAGTCATCATTAGCAAGACAGCAATTAAAAATTATTAAACGGAGTATGAACGGAAAACTGGTGTCGACGTCGATAAAAATGGGAATTTTCTATAGAGTGCCTACGTTCTAACATATTTAGGATTTTATAATAAAACGAGTACTTATTTATTAGGCTTTATTTTATAAATAAGTAAGTCAGTAACAGAATTACTTTTGAGATATACTAAAACTGTAAAAAACAGCTAAACAAAATGCATAAAGTGTTGTATAGTTTTGAAGATTGCGCGTTTTTGTTATAACATGTTCATAAAAATTGTTAATAACTAATTGGATTCCGAATTATAAATGTAACTGCTGGACGTACCAGTTTTTCATTGATAGTCAACATACTCAGTACTATAACTCGGCAGTACAATGATATAATGCCAAGAACGCTGACTATAGTAAAGAACGTTTTTCACATCGCGAATTTAGTATGAAATTGTTTAGAATTAAGGATTGGATGAGAAAAGTACAAAGAAACTAATTGCTTAACACACTGAAGGCTGGCTTTATTAATACTGCCGAAGGCTTGATGGGTTCTTACAAAGATATAAACTGCTCGCAAAACCGCGCGTCCTCTCGCATAAGATGCGCACTCGTTCGGCGCGCTCGCTAAACTAAAACTGCACATTTTACACAATGATTGATTGTGCTCTGTCTTTTCACAAGTTACCGTACAATCAATTTTCTATAAACCAAAGAACAACCGATACCAGATTTTCGCCAAATTTTCATCGGATTTCCATCACACACTGTCACCAGATTCTTTTTTATACACGCGTATATTGAGCGCATAAGTGAACGATTAATTTAAAAACTCAAAAATAAATCCATTACCAAAAAGTAAGAACAATAAATAATGGATGTTTTTATATAAAATAAAAAAAGAAAGCTATTACAAAACTTAACTCTCGGAGCAACTAAAAACCATTACACTATAAACACTTCCACAATTTACCTATATACAGCACCAAAGACATCTCTCTACATCCCCCCCCCCGCGTTTCGTGCACGCGCTCATGTCTGCGTCGCTGTACATTCCCCGCAGCTTATATTCGCAAACTGCTAATTCCGTGGCAGTTCCACCACCTATACCACGAAACAACGACGTAACCATACCGCAACAACAGCAGCGACGGGGTATTCCGGTCCCTCTCTCTCTCTGCGGTCAGGCGAATATTGTTCGCTATAAATTATGGGTCAAGGTAGGGTAGGAATGTAGCGCGATTACGGTTATACCCGGAGGTGATATAAGCATCGTAGTATAGTGTAGTATACCAACCAAGTCTTATTTCCCTTATAGCTCGTATCCCTACGTATACATAATACACGTGATCATACGAATGGACGCGCATATATAGGAGAAACAGAGCAATCCCGCTAATTATTTGACGTTATACCCTACCTCTCTCTGCTCTTCCCATACGCAGCTTGTGCGCGGGTAACGATGACGACGACGACGATGATCCGTTAAAGTTCGAACCGCGCACGCGCGCGAGTGCTAGCCCATATCTGCAGTGTGTGCGTGTGCAGCTTGTTAACATAATCTAGTTGGTGAGAGAGCGAGTATTATGTGAAGGTATTATATGTAGTATCCTTAATCGGGTATGTATATAGCTTGGCTCTTTGTTCTCCTATATATGTATATATATGTGTGTGGAAAGCTTTTCATTTGGCCATCTCCCTATATATGTATATATGTGCGTACGTTGCTCTCTATTATAGTACAGAGGTCGACGAAGGTTAGTTTAGCTTTCGTGTTAGGGCAGCTTGATGTGAGAATATGACGGTAAATTTTCGAGTAGGCTTGAGTTATAGGGACAGGAAGTTTTGGTTAGTTACGGGAGTTTTATATGGGATAGGAAAGTTTCGTAAGGGAGGGTATATAAGGTGGGTTCGATTAGTGTGGTTTTTACGGGTTTGCTTTGATTTTGAAGTGGATTTCGCATGGTGGACGGTGGTTAGTTCTATAGTAATGAAATTGGGTAACGTCAGATGTATTGTACGCAGCGCATAAAGGTGATATCATCTTCCATTCACACAAATCTTTATAGACGTTAGTAGGCTAATTTTAGTAAATAATTCGTTTTGACAGTTTTTTTTTATTATATCGATATGATAAATAATAATAAAGATAGATGTAACGGACAATGAACAATATTAAAATTGAAATTCTTTAAAATCTTCAAGTCAATAATCTTAAAAGAAAAAATTATCATAATAAAATAAAGTATTACAGTTTATGCATGTGTAATTGATACAATAATATTAAATAAAGACGTATAATACCGTACGAAAATCGGTTGAAATGTTTGTTACAATGCCCACAAAAGAGCTAAGTACACTGAGAGACAGCTATTGGTATACCACTACCGCGGTATGTTAAGTATTCATACATCCATTTACAAGATCTGCATGTTAAATATAACCATGTTCTTAACCTACCACGTCTAACATCTAATTTATTGCTGTCATTTAATTTTGAAACACAACATGCGTGTGCTTTCTTACTTATCAATTTAATATTAATACGAAGAAATATCTTTTTTTTTATGCTGGCTTCATTTACTGAAAGCTTCTATAAAAGGAAACATGTAATATCACGCGTTGCTGAATAAAACACTGGTTAAGAGATCAGGAAAGTCATCGCAAGATAAATAGTATTTTCGTCCTTTCTTTGTAACCAAAATTGCACACGTGTTTTCAAAGTGACCACAGTATAGCACTGGCGATTTTACAATCTTCGCCTTATAATGCGCGTCAGGGTAAAATTTATATTAAAAGTATATATAAAAACTTCTATCAATCATCTATCAATAGCGCACTGGGGAGGCTCGATAGTAAACAAGGGAAGTCGAATTTTGATGGATCGCCCAATTTAACGGCTACGATGTCACATATATATACAGATACGTACACGCTGTAATAATTGGACAAAAATCAATCTCAGCGGACAACAATCGACGTTGTTTGACGCTCGTGAGTACTCTAAAAATCGTTGATTTTCATCCTATCAGAATTACCGCCACAAACGATATATATATACACAATTGTCCAGACTAAATTCAAATAATTAAAGCGTCTCAAACACTTTTCCTCATTATCTTTAACCTCATGCATATATTTCCCTCCCTAAATCAATAAACCTACACATACCATCAAACATCCTACAAAAATTTCTCCCTCACCCCTATCATACATATGGGTTATTGCACGTCAACTTTAATTTGAAGGTCGAAATTTTAAAATTGCTCATAATTTTTTTAATTGTTCCAAATCAGCCACAGAAAACAAATATAAAATTTTAGAGCAAAATATGCAACCGTTCAAGAGTTAGATTTTTTTGAAAAATTTAAAATATTCGAATTATTTGAAAATTTTTCAATTTTTATCATTTTTTAACGTAAAAACTTGAAACTTTTTGTATAATACATGACATGGGAAAAAGTTTACAAATTCTAAGAAGAATTGGTAAAAAATTTTTTTTTTATTAATAAAATATGTTTTTCATATTAATATTAAATACAATATTCAAACTGAAAAAAGGCAAATACGACATGATTAATTTTACCCAAAAAAGGGTAAAAGATTCCTTAAAATGTTATTTTTCAAATAGCACCATCCCGAAAATGGTTGAAGATCACTGAAAAAAATGATGTGCAATTTGTAAAAACAGTTAAAAAGCACTATTTTCACTACTTTTACAGGTTTAATTGCACATAATTTTTTTAAAAACATAGTTTATTAATAAAAAAAAACATTTTACCAATTCTGTTTGGAATATGTAAACTTTTTCCCATGTAATGTACTATAAAAAAAGTTTTAAGTTTTTATGTTAAAAAATCATAAAAATTGAAAAATTTTCAAATAATTCAAATTTTTTAAATTTTCAAAAAAATCTAACTCTTGAACGGTAGTATATTTTGCTCTAAAATTTTACATTCGTATTCTGTGGCTGATTTGGAACAATTAAAAAAATTATGAGCAATTTTAAAATTTTGACCTTCGAAAGTTGACGTGAAATGATCCATATACACCTTCTATTCGCATTCAAAACTCGCCGGTTTACGTATATGTATATAGCGCACCGATCCTCCATCAATATTGACACAATTAGCCTCTCTCAGCCCTCGAAATAAAAACCATCTCCTTTGCCTCAGCTCTCTTCCTCCCTCTCTATCTCTCTACCATATCCTCATAGTGGCTCCATTCTCCCTTGGGAGCGTGCGTCTATTAGGTGCGATACTCGATATCGCTTACATAATGCGCGCATAAGGGAAATCGGTATATATAGAGGCACACGCGTTCCTCTCAGTATCGTCGTGTATATATATATAGCAGTAGTATAGAGTCTATATCTCTATCTCGTTCCCTCTATATATGGGCAATGATCGGCCGTGCGCTCGAGAGCACGTTCCAGGTGGTCGATGCGCTCGCGCGAGTGTGCAAGCGCCGAGGCGAGTGTGCAAGCGCCGAGGCGAGTCTGCGTGTGGGGATATTGAAGGTGGGAGAGAAGAGGATATATATATATTTGAAAGGAGGAAGGTCGTAGGTAAGGGTGAGAGGATGTAAGATGGAGGAGGCAAGGGTGGTAAGAAGGAGCTGTATAAAGGAATTTTAGGGGTGTACGAAGGTTTTACGTTATAAGTAATGTGATAGGAAATATAACAGTGCATCAATTGTATATCTTTTTCGCTGGTATAAGGGAAAACTCTTGTACGTACTGTTTCATATTTAGAATCTTGAATGTATTTTCGTGTTAGGATAGGTTTTATATGACTTCTATTGTTCGAAAGGAACGACATAACTCTTTTCAATTGTAAGCAAAAATTAAATGCCAATAGTCGGTAAAGTAAGATTTATTGGATACATTATTAGCAATGAAAATAATATAAAATATGCCTTAAAGAATAGAAGCATATACATACGACTTTGAAAGTATTTTTATTGAAAAACTGAGAAAATTTGACAAAATAAAATTATCCTAATGTCTATTGTGAACAATGTTTCTCTGAGAAATTATAAGTTAATAAAATCGGTAAAAAAATGCTAAAAAGCTGAATTTAGACAAGAGACAGTTCAAAAATATTAATTTCAAAATATCTAAAAAAATTTATCAATATCTACTACACAAAATAGAACGTTTTCACTAAGTTTAAAAAAAATCTATTTTTCGACCTCTCAAATTAACAGAGAATCAGCCATATACATACAGTCAGCCCGTGTACAAGTAATTATATTTATCTTTATATTATAGAATTTGAGACTATATGTAATTCTTTTGTTAATAACAAATTAATATTATTATAATCATCGTCCATTAAATTAATGACGCATCAACTCAACTTTTACAACTTTTCCGCAGACCAAAACTTACTAATATGCAAATAAATCCGAACTTTCAAATATATGAAGACGTTCTGATAAGATTAAAACTTTTCAAAAGCTCATATAGTTCCACTCGTAGTGTTCTTTTTCATAAAATTCCTTCATTTTTCAAAAAATGCTCTCTACATATAGATATACACCAACAGACCAACCGCCCACCGAAAATTTCCTTAACGACCGTTCGAGCAAACAAAAGAAAAAAAAAGGTCAGGGATGAACGAACGCGCCCACGCGAGAGTTTACCAACTTCTCGCGCGTCTTGGCGAAAAAGAATTTTCTTATAAAAATTACCACGATAATAATGGGCGATCCCAAGGAGTCTTACTTTTGTTATACCTTCCAGACGTATGATACAAATTACTTGGGCGATACGCGCTCTCTAAAAATTAATGTAACTCGTAACCAAGGATTTATGAGGATCACGATGATTTTATGCTACGAGCTGAGTTGCCCCACCGCTGATGATTTTATCTTTTTACTAAGCTTTGTGCTCTCTTTAGTCAGAAATTCGTTATTCCACTGTAATATTTGTATTATGTAAAGGTACGGGAAATTAGTTCAAGTATATATACAAACAGGATGATTTCGTGTATTTTTAATCATTTTTGTATATATATATATTTCCAATCATACATTTACACTCTATATTTACTTCATCCGCGTAAATATACAACGATTAATTGTAATAGCATAACCAATCCTCTATATTTACCACGTACGTAAACAATCTATATTTATATATATATACCTATATACTCCAACAAAACCATACGCGAACCCATGATCATGAAAGCTTGATCGATTTTAACACACCTCACACTCGACCTATACCCTTTCAACCCTACTGCCATATATATATATATATATATTCACGCATAAATCTTCACTCTCTCATAACACACCTCACATCATTTCCAATTTCCGCTATCCATTTTCCCTCCTATACACCGTTCTCCCCTCCCCCTCCCCCCTAAAAATCAACGACCTCTCGTCTCCCTCTTTCCTAATGACTGCGCACATATATACCTCGGGTATCTCTCAGCAGTCGACACCGTGCGCGATATTTAGCCCCAGCAAACGTTTCGCCGTGTTGCTCAAAGACTCACACACACATACCTAATATACACGTGTGAGTTTAGCAAAAGCGAGTGTGTGTGTATATATGTATAGATAGCACAAAGAGAACTGAACGAACCTCTGCGCGTGTACGTGTGTTGGTATATGATGTACGTCGATGATTAAGCTCGACTCGACGGACCGTAGAGAGAGAGAGAGAGTGAGAACTGGCGCTATACTGCCTGGGAGTCTGATTTCCTGGCCGACTTCAATCATCATCCTCCCCTCTCGGCAAAATAAACGAATACGCGCGCGGCAGGCAGGTTATGTAGTATATGTGTGTGTGTGTGTGCGTGACGACTGCGTTAATTAAAAGGTGCCATCGTATACGTACGTGTACGCCAACGCCTCGTATATACGTTGATCGCTTTAATGAGATTAAGCCGACCTACTGCTGCTTGTTTTTTTTCGTTTTTTCTTTTTTTTTTGCAGTTATATATAGCGAGGAGTGAAGTATATATTGACGTGAGGGATAAAACTTGAGCAGTGCGGGGAACTATTCGCGCGCGAAAATTCCTCGTTTTATCGAGAACGTGCGAGCGCGCGCCCGCGCGCGTATATATATATATGGACATTGTTCGCGTTTGGTAGAGAGAGAGCTCGCGAAGAATTTTATCGTAGTGTATACATATAGCGTAGTGATGTGTTGTATATATATATAGGGTTTGGAAAATCGTTGAGATTGCTAAGGTGGCTAATGAAAATTGCGAACGTGTAGTTATGTGTATAGAGATCAGAAAGCTGATGTATATATAGTTGAGGTTCGAGGTAAAAAGCTTTTTTAGCTTTTTCAGGCGGTAGGAGACAAAAGGAGTGATTTTATATAGGCATATATGTATCATCGGGTATACGTTGAGTTTTTAGATAATATAATATCGAATAAAAGAGCTGCGCTTTATATTTTTTATCATTTCGTGTAATCGATTTTATACATTGTGTACGCGCGCGGTTGGTCGGATGGAAAATATGTGATATATATATATATTTTTTAATAAATTGGACAATGAAATGTGTATGTAAAAGCGGTGATCGAATACTTATATTGTTTAAATTTTCGCTTGATAAAATACATATAAAAATCCACACTGTATACCTCGATGTACCTCGAGCACTCAATACTTTAAAAAATTAACGCGGTAAATTGATTTGGCCGCGCAGATAATATCGTAAAACACGTTAAAATTTGTTCGAAATCACATCCTCGCCTACACAGCCTATAACCTATATATAGAATCCTAAAAGCATCCGAATTCTTCGAAAAAAAAAGAAGACGCACCTTGACCCATCTCCAAATTAATCCTCTTATCTCATCACCGTATCTCACCAACCCCACGTTGAAAACTTCACCACACCAATTAGATACCCGCATCGTTGCGATCCTTTTCAAACAATAAACAAAAAAATACTTGTTTTATGTATACATGAGGTTCTATACATAGTCGAAGCGTATAAATGTATTTATCGAGATTACGCGTATAACCCCGCGTAAAGGATATATATATACCTTAGCGTGTGTAAATCTATACACATAAGCGCCACCCACGCGTAGTAGTTTCGAAAGCTCGCAAGGCTGCCTTTGAAGGTAGGCGGAAAGATCGATCTCCGGGATGTATATATGTCGTGAGTATACGTGAGAGAAAGCTTATCTGACGTGGTGTACAAAGTGCGAGAAGAGAAATCTTTATCTCTTGAAGTCGAGGGAGACGACTTCTGAGGATGGACAGGCATTGGGGGTTCGGATATAGGAGGATCGATGCTGAGGTGTGTGTGTATGTCAGATGTGCGGGAGAGATATACAGGTGATATGTGTCTATAGATTAGATATGATGTGGTTGTGAAAATATACGGGAGGGTTAGTGGTAGTTTTATTGCTGTTAAGTATTTGTTATGTATATTATTTGTAATTGTTATTGGATAAATTAATTGGTGCGGGATAAATGCGTTTTTTTTCAAATATAATTAACTTATCGTGGTGGAAATCATATAATATTTACCAAATTTTCGTGTTTTGATTTCGGGTGTACTTGGGTTATAATAAACTATATATACTTCCTGCATAATATTTGTTATTGTTACAATACTGAAAGTTAAAGGTGAAACTATAATATACTTTTCTGAATTTTACTCAGTTTACAAGTTTGGTTATAAAAAGTTAAATAAACGTAATCATTTTTTCGAAACGGTTATTCTTATATTTTTATATACACTTTGTATTATAATTATAGCAATTTTCTTGCTGTTTTTATTACATCGCGGCAAGCCAAAGTTAAATTCAAGAAATGAGGGTATAATGGAATACGCTTCCCTTAAGGTTACGTGATTAAAAAGAATGACTTTTGATTTAATTGTAATAGACTTCATTAGCAAGGAAGATTTTAACACGATGTTATTAAATATTCCACTCGGGAGGGGATGTACGACAAGGTGTGCTTCACCGATAGAATTATTCATGAAGAAAACTATTCCGTATTAATTATAATTAATCTCTCAATTATTATACGCGTATACCCTACGTGACACGAGCACCGTTCGCATTAATTTTACAAGGTATTTTAATTTGAATTTTCGGAGTAACAGTTTGTCTTACACGTATAATATAGTATGCGTAAGTCTCAAACAGTATAATTCACGTCGTATATATATATTGTTACATTTTTTTTATTACAAAATTTTATCGATATATTAACCCCATTTATGATTAAAATAGTATGCGCATATGACTGAGTAAATATCCAAATGAATACAAAATCAAACCGCGTGCACCGAAGTAAATTTTGTCGAATATTCAGTGACTCATATATATACCCGCGTGGTGGCACCGTTTCAAATTGTTCAAATATTTATTCTGTCGAATGTAAAATAACTGAATTATGACAGCTATATATAAATGAAAAGAAAAAACGAAAAAAAAAAAATAATAATAATAAAGAAAATGAGGGATTCAAATTAAAAGATAATTTGGTCCGCGATATAATATAATATCACGTCAATGCATTTTTAATGTTCGCGCGCGAGCATCGTGATGATTTCCAAGCGCTTTAAATGAGTAAAGAGAGAACCCGCGTCGAGTCTCGTTATAATAACGTTATCCTGCCAAAAATTGAGTTTGTCGAATCCATGAAGGACACGCGCGAGCGAGTTTATAAGTATACAGAGAGAAGTTATTATATGTCGCTGAAAATTGAAATTAACTACATATATAATCGTAAGTTAATTTCGGAAAAAGTTATGTACAGGGGCACATGTGAGCTCGCATCAAATTGCAAAATTCAAAATTCGAAATAAACTTTTACGCGCGACGAACGTCATATATAGAATTTAATAACGCGCTCCTCTATAAAATTAAAAACTTTTATATAACTACACCCTTATATAGCTTTACCCTTAACCTATATCCTTCCACCTTTCTCGATTACACCCAATATCCACGCAAGTCACACCGCAAATACAATACAATATTCCATCATCCGAAGAATGATTACATCGTACAAGCTCTATATATATATAAGCAACGCCATCGTTTCGCGCTCTGCTCGCGCCCACATATCTCGGGCAAGCATCGTGTGTTTAGCAAACAAGCGCTGTATATATACCAGTGTACAATAGCCATCGTACGTAGCAGTAGTAGTATAGCCTTTCGGCAATTCCATCGCTCGGCCAAACAATTATATTGCCGCTGATGCGGCTGCTGTATACCAACCTCGACGATTGGTAATTTATATGGCGCGAATTCCCGATAGCCTCATATATATATGTGACTAATACGTATATATATATCTCTTCTCACCCACACATACATGTACAATCTGCATATCTATATATCTACGCACGTATATACAGGCATAGAAGGCGGCAAGTAGCAAAGCCGCAACTAATTGCTCGCGATCCCGAGCGGTGGCAGCTTCTCTCAAGCAAGCGTTATTATCGAAGAGGCCACTATTAATTACCCCCCAGCGAGAGCGTGTGCAAGTGCGCGAGGAGGGAGAGAGCAAGGCTAATTACGTGCCGCCGCTGCGCGACGGCTCTTTGTGCTTGTCGAGTTTCCTTCATTGTTGCGGTTAACGATGCCGAAATTAATATAACACCTATACGCGCGATTAGCGTATGTGTGTGTGTGTGTGTGCGAGGTAGAGAGAAAGAGTGAGTTTGAGATGGCTTAGAGGTAAAAAGGGTCGGTGTATGGGTAATTGGTTCACACGAGATGTGAGAGATAAGGGGTTAAGGTGAAGGAGAATTCAGAAAAGTTGGAGAACGATGGAGGGGAAGACGTGTCTCTCACGGTATATATTTGTGTCATTCGTTGGTTGCAGTGTAAGATTTTTTTGCGAGAATGTGTTTTTACTGGTATTGTATACGGTTCTACGGGTATATCTAGATTAGTACTGTTCAGTGAATTTTTAAGTATTAAAAAAGAAATGATTATGTAAATGTATATTTAGTTACAAGATATACTTATCGCTACCATCTATTATCATACAAAAGTTTGAATTTTTAAATTTTTAAAACGTTTGGTGGATTAAAAAAAAAATAAAAAATAAAAATTCCAGAATTATGCGGACTTATGGTAAAGCTTAATTTTTAGGAAGTTGATTTTTAGAGAAATTCAAACAATGGATTAATTAGCTATTGTAATCGTGTTTTCCGAATACAAAAATATACAATATTTTTATTAAATTATTGTTACACAATATTTTGTATAAATACTCCAATGATTTTTTCTGCTGCAAGTTAAATTATCGAATAAATGTTATAACTAGGACAATAATTTAATATAAAAATCGCAGAACAAGTGAATATTTCCCTTCTCTCCCAATTTAATTTTATTCGAATAAACAACATTTTCCCAAAAAGTAATCTAATTTAAAATTTTTTCATATCGTGTCGTATATTCCGAAAACGTTTTGAAATATTTATTTTATGTTTAAAAAATCACCTGAAAATCAATCCGTCTTAACGAGATACCTTGTATAAAAAAAGACTTAAAAAAACTATTCATATTGCAGTTTCGTTCACACAACCAATCACAGACACTTTACTCAAGCACCACTACTATACTTCCAATTTTATTTTTTCAAAAATTGCACATCAAGACACGTCGGGCACGCATTCGCACGATCGAACGAAAGCCACCAATGGAACCTAATAACCCCTAAGCCGTACCACATCGGCATTGCACTCACGCACCGCATGAATAGCCACTGGATTTCTCCCTCTCTCCCTGAATAATTTTTTTTTTTTTTTACCAAGCGAAAACCTTCTCTCGCCTTGTAGATTCGATTCTTTCGTAGCTCTCCGACGTGCAAACGCGTAGGCGCACGCGCGCACGCCTTTAATGACACGCCGTTTCCTCTCCGCGCCCGATTTCAGATTTTCCCCTTGATATGAAATAACGTTATTTAATGTCGCCGCTCGGTTAAGGAAAAATCGCATTACCAGGAAATTCATTTAGAAGTTTTCGCCATGCCACTTGTCTCTTTCTTTCTCTCCTTCTTTCCCTCTTTCTTCGTGCATAATTTTTTATCGCCTATTTTTCATACGTATAGTATGGCACTGCGTTCACTGGGTTATGTTATTTCATATTTCGTGTTGGAAAATTGTACGGTCTTGAAAGAGAAAGCGAGCAAGAGGGAGAAAGAGATTTAAAGGCGAGACCATTCATTCTGCCATTGACATTCGTTATATTTGATATATATATATATATATATATATATATATATATATACACAGTGGAACGAAGAGGAGTAGAATCGCGAGTCGCCGAGAAGTTTTCTGCGTATAATTATATAGCGCCCACAGCCGCGACAGAGTATTGAAACGAACGACAGAAATGAATTTACCTTGATTCTTATTAAAATTCGGAAAACTAAAAGTTAATGAAACCTCCCTTCCTCTCGCGGCTCCTTTGAGGCAATAAAGAGGGGAAAATTTCAAATCCACTTCGAAGTTTCATTGTTAATTTCTCGCGTGCGCTTACTCCATGTCCCCCTTCCCTCTCTCCTTTTCTTTCAAAATGACTCATTGTTTCATTACCGATGTCGCATTTAATCTTCATTTGAAATTCAAATTTCTTTGTTATATCGCAATACATATATATATATATAGTTATATCGAACTTTGTACAATTGAAATTTTGTCATTGTAAAAAAACTTATAATCAACTCCAAGCGAGCGAGTATAATAAAGTTTCCAAGTATAAATATACCTATATAAAATTAAACCAGAAAAGCCACGATCTATTACCTATACGTTTTATTTAGCAATAAACATAGCATTGCAATTTCGGTTGTAAAATATTTGTTCATCAAATATACTGCAACGTTTTATATACCCAAACTATATTGGTCAACTAGCAGACGCATATTACATTATTCCTTTCAAATCAATCAGAGACCCACCCATGCGCTTGCAAATTAAAAAAGAGCTCGTTCTTCCCTTTTTTCGTTCTCTCCGAAAAAAAATCCACTTTAAAGTCTCTCTCTCTCTCTTTCTCTCTTTCTCTTTCACACACATACACACAGCACGACCCGCTTATTCAATTCCTCAAAACCTTCTCCTACTCTCTCATCGACTGGGGTACTTCGTTTTCTCTGCCCAGCGGTGCATTAACCGTGAAAGCGGCAGAGCGCGCGCGCGTAGCCTACCTACTATATATATATATATATATACGACCGGGGAGGAAAACATTTCGCGAGGGATTCGTCGGCGCGTGCTATATTCCTCCTTCCTATACTCTTACCCTTCTATACGCTTAGTGCATCTTTATATGCACATACTATATACCTACTGCCTAGACTTACACACATACGTGTGCAACTCTCTCGTATAAGCTTTGAGCTCAAAGGGAAGGAAGGAACGAACGTCTCAGTCGCTCTCTCTCTCTCTCCATTTACTTCCTCTTATATATCTATATATATAGGGCGAATTCTTTCTCTTTCTCTCGTATATAAGCTTTGTTCACTGGTAGGTATATAGATATATATACAGAAGAGAATTTTGCGCAAGCTGCCTCGATGGTAAATTGATTTTGTTTTATGACGATTCGACGCAGAGCCTTAGGCGATAGGACGATCTGTTGTGGTATATATGGGGGAAATCGTTTAAGACGAGGACGTGCGGGAGAAAAAAATAACGTTCAGTGAGGGTATAGACACGAGAAGGAGAAGAGATGAAAGGTAAAGGTAAATGTAGTGAATGCTAATGTGGCAGAGAAGAGAGAAGGTCGCTATGTAGGTGTAGGAAGAGAAGGTTGAAAGTTTAATTCGGTTTGCGCGTATATATATATAACGCGGAGATGCGCGAGGTGTGCAAACGCTCTATACGGTGTATATAAGTGTTTTTTGAAGTTTTGAATGTTTAACGATGTATGTATACGTGCGTATATTGATTTTACTCAGAAGGAGAGTGCACATCCTCCGGGAAACGGATTTTCGCAGGTATTGGAGAGTCGATTTCTGGTACCTAAAAAGGTAGTCCAGTGTGCCTAATTCTATCTCATAGGCTCTTTTTCTTCAGATATGGGTAATCTCATCTCAAATACCTTCTATTACACTGAAAAATGATGTCTCTGCTATTGACTCTCACATTGCAAGTATTGAAGATACGAAAACGAGCGGGAAAAATTATAAAAGTAGACGGTAAAAGCTAAAATTTAAGCCCTGATTCGTTAAAAAATATTGATTTTTCAGGAAGTTACAAGCAATCAAAGATAGCGATTGCGAAAATGGTTAAAAATTTGTCTTGATTTTAACCGATTAAATGGATCGATATTTTTAACCATTTTCGTAATTGCTATCTTTGATTGCTTGTAACTTACTGAAAAATCAATATTTTTTAACGAATCAGAGCTTAAATTTTAGCTTTTACGATCTACTTTTATAATTTTTCGCGCTCGTTTTCGTATTTTAAATACTTGCAATGTGAGAGTCAATAGAAGAGGCATCACTTTTTAGCGAAATAGAGGATATTTGAGATGAGATTGCCCATATCTCTATGAGATGGAATTAGACACATTGGGTTTCATTTTTAGGTACCAGAAATCGACTCTCCAATACCGGCGAAAATCCGTTTCCCGGAGGGTGTGCACACTCCTTGTCAGTTAGTATATACCTTCGTCTTCCTATATATATATGGGCAGTTCTCAGGTGAATCGAGAGGTCAAAATTTTTTTTCTTTTAAAATCACCTAAATCGCTTCG
>JAWWEQ010025201.1:0-26364 GCA_035583055.1 Torymus tubicola | reverse complement strand
CACTAATAAATTAGTAGTTTTTTCCACTAATTGAAATGGTGGAGCAATTTTCACTAATTCAACTTTAGAGAGTATATATGTATAATAATAATTACAAAAACTCTTACGCGCGTATACACCTGCGCGCGTGCGACACTTTGCGACTATATACAACTGCACTCACCATAATTTATAGAGAAAAAGAATAACACGCAGATACGGTCGCGGGTATGCAGCTTTATACGATGAAACAGGACAATGCACGAGACTTCGCGGAACATTTGCCCAGAGCGCACTACATGTAAACGTCGATCGAACGTACAGCTGTAATAACGAAGAAAATGTCAACCGAGCGTTGTATAGCTGGTATATAATGTTGCTTATACTATACTGCAACGCGCGCGAGCAACGAATAAACATAATCAGCTGGTCGCGGTTGGGGCGTAATTAAGCATTGTCTCTCTCTCTCTTGCTCGGTTGCTCGCTTGCATGCTTGCTTTATCAAACATATAACTTAATCGTGTACGCCCTCTTCTCGCGTGTGCGCGCGCGCGCGTCGGGAAGAGCAAACTCAGCATATTTTGGAGCACATCTCGTTCGGTGGATGGTTGCCGTATTTTTTTTTTGTTCACGAGAGATGTGGCGAAATGATGTTTAGGGTTAAGCGAAGTTTTTTTTCTGACGGATGAAAAGAATATTTTCAGTTTTGGTATACGCTGGGTTCCGGGTAGTGGAGTGTTGGTTTGGTAAATATTAGGGATCGGATGATGTGATGTTGTTGGTTCTGCTTCGAAATTTCAAACATTATGATGTCGAAGTTGAATATACATATATACACTTCTGTAAATTTAAATATGCCAAACGTGTGTGGTGACAATTTAAAGGTAAATGTTATTGAATGTAGTTCATTATTATTGTTATTAATTTTATATTATAAAACACCTTTGTAAATGAAAAAACAGTTTTTGATAATATTTGTAGGAGATTTAATAAGGCAAGGAATACTTCTATACGGTTTATGAATATCTTTTGTACTATTACGAAATACTTTGTATTCTATCAGGAAGAACTTGTTGTTACACTACTAAGCAATTTGTAATAAATGAGAATAAATAATCATTTCGAAAATTCATCTTTTTTTTAATCTCTTTCTATACCATCAACCGCTAACTTGGATATCTGCAAAACTTCTCCTACTAAAAGAACTTTTCGAATTTCACCGCTAGATGGCAGCAGTCTGCATACTTCACATACACACGCAAGTGCAACCAGATCTTGCAGAGTGAGTATTTATTTTTAGCCAACTATATTAAACGGATCGTTAACCTTTAAATTATGCGGAAAATTGAAACCAGCTCCCGTTTTCGATTATTTAGTGTTATAACGTCAATTTACGAGCTCGCATATTACTGATATAGTCAATTATAAAATATTTACTGTTATATATGGCCCTTAATTAATTTTTTTTTCTCACCACTTTTAAACGACGTATACGTAAATTACAAACAATTGAAAAATCGCTTCAATTTTGGCCAATTCGCAAAATACTTTTTAAATGAACTTTATTAAACAAGGTCGAATTATAACGTCATGTAGAAAATAATTTTTCGTATTAACTCGCGTAATCTACATACATACACATAGGTCCACATCATTATATCTATATACATATACACTTTATAATATTATACCCTCAACGCGCCGCGGCTACATCTTTCTCTATATGTAACACAGAGCAATTTAGCTCACTTAGTCCACGCGCGAGCAGCAACAGCAGCGGCAGTGCGGCTGTATAGAACAGGCCCAGCAAGTGGAAACATGATTGCGCCTGATGGGAGGCAAGTGTGATTACCCCGTGTATGTAACAACGCGCGGTTCATCAACATTCGCGGTATGCGCGATGTATATACACATAAACGCGTGCGCACACATTCAGCAATTAAAAGCGACGCGGAGATTTTTTTTTTCTCAAATGTATATAAACGATTTTCCTTTAGGCATGAGCGCGGTTTGATTTGATCGGCTATTGTTTGTATACACGATGGAGAGGAAGAGAGAGAGAGAGAAAAAGAGTGAAAGAAAGAAAATAAAGTATTAGCAAAGTAAATCGAGTCAACGTTGTAGACGTGAACGCAGAGGAGGGTCAATAACTCGCGGTGGCCAAGTTAATTTATCGGGTGCTCATGAAAGAGGTTGAACGCACTGGTTGCACATACGTTCGATTGCGAGTGATCGAGTATGTAAGAGTGTGCGCGAAAGAGAGAAAGAGGATCGGTGAGGTCTTGGGATATCTTTTCTTTTTCGAGCGAGGGTTATAATGCAAAGTTCGAGAGTTGTTGTATTATAGGTGCTGTTTTTATTGGAATGCCGTAGACTATTGTTTATAAAGTAGTTTTATATGTTTATAAATAGCAACTACACGGTCAACTACTTATTACAATACATAACTTATTCAAAGTATGAATTATCTCTTTTGTTTACAATTATTTTTTATTCTTTTGTTATATATAGCTATTTAAAATTAAATAATGAATTAGTAGTTTCATTCGTTAAATCAAACTCGAAATTTTTTGTCGATTCTTTCGACATCATTTCAAAATATCATCGTAAAATATAAAACATCTATAATACAGTTAATACTATATATATATAAGTCCGTAGAACCCATGTTATCCCAAAGGTCATCAATTTAAATATATATTAATAAGCGCACGATAAAAATTTATCACCGTGCTTTTTCTATACCTCAAAGCAACCAGCGTACAATTTTTCCCAACTATTTCTCAAATTGCAGATAAACTCCCATGAAAAAAAAGACGCGTATAATATACGCGAACGTCTGTATCAGCTACCGTCGCCAGTTGCACAGGATTAGCGACGCAACTCTATATAACTCGCGTTCACCACATAGTATGTGTATGTGTGTTTTATATATATATATATTATACGTGTATAGGTTCTGCCAGCCAGCAATGACTGCACGGGTCGGGAATTTTTATATACGTCGGAGGAAAGTTTATGCGTCCGGCTTTCTATTTCCGTGGGAGTATAGTGCATTTGTTAAAGTAATAAAAGTATACACGTGCGCCGATGCTGTAAAATCTTTATGCGCGCGCGCGCGCGCGGAGAATTGCGAGATTCAAATTGAAATATTTTATTTAATTGATGCCTCCGCGTGGAACGAGTTTTGCGAGATTTTTTTTTTTGTTTGGAAATTAATTTTCTTACAGTCTTTGAAATAAGCGATTTTTTGACGCTGGGATGAGTTGTAGATAAAATATAGATTAGGAGTAATTTTTTTTGTATTTATGATAATTCTTGATCGTAGATAGATGGAGAACTGTTAAAAATACTTAATTATCCTGAAGTTTTTTGAATTACAACGTATAGTTTTGTAATTAATTAATTTTGTTTCATAACTCAGTACTATAATTATAATTAAAACCAAGATTTATACCATGGCTCAACTTACAGTTCAAAATAACTTCAATCCCTTACAACTCAATTCCGCCGAGCTAACGGGGAAAAATCCTCTCGAGAAAATCTCATTTTCGCGATAAATAACAGACGCTCGCGCAATTCCTCTCTCTCTTACCCGACAGCGTCGTCGCGCGAGATACAGCCACTGCTATACTTATATATAGTCGTTGGTCGTATATACCTTTAGAAGGTATAGTGAAAAAGACGGAAGAGCACATAGTATAGCACACGGCAATAAAAGTCCATCTGCAGCAACAAAACCCTTGTTCCGAATTCTAGACGTCGACGATAAGACTGTAAATATATATGCTCTTTCTCTCTATTGCATCGGAGCGAAATGAAACGCGAGACAATGGTAAAAAGAAGAGAGAGAGAGAGAGAGTATATTATATATAAGACCGGATCACAGGTGAAAATCAATATATAATATAATATTCGAAACGGATCTCTGTTTCCTATAAGGCGTGATTTTTGTCGAAAACTAGAGAGAGTGCGAGTTTCTTCGGTTCGCCACGAGGGAGTTGGCTATATATTTCGCGCTTTTTTTCGCGTTTTACGACGTATAAACATATAGAGACATATTTGTTTCGATTACACACGCAAGGACTTCCGCTTCTGGATACTCAGGTATATCTGGTTGCACGTATACATATGTATCAAGGGGAGAAGAAATCGCGTTACGACATCGCACCGTCGTTGAGATTAAAATGGCTATTGGCAATTTATCCGCGCACACGATGTTATTTATTTTTTTATGTCTCCAAAGCAATTGTATAGCTGTAAGTGTCTAAGCAGCTTGAAAAAGTAGCAGAGACTATGTACGATGATTGCTTGTAATAGCTGATTTGGATTTTATTATCATATGACAAGTTTATGTAGACGTCTTTCTATTGTGTCGAGTGACAATTACGTCCTTAATAATTTAATAACCAGAAAAATCTTGAAAAGTGTTTTCTTCCTGGCCGGTATAGTCCTTGGTTTAATAATGCCCGTGATGCGCGTTGTGGTATATAATAACATATGTATGTGATATCAAAGAAGATTTGTAGTTGAGTAGTGAGTGTTTTTCAGCTGTTCGAGTAGATTAGTTGAGCGTGCCGTTTAACGTAATATCGTTCAATAAATAATTAGATATATGTATATATAGTATAATATAATACCGAGAATGATAAATTTTTAAATTTATCGTTCAATGACGAAAAGTTGTTTCGAGAATCGCGCATACGTCCTGTACGCGCGCTTACCTCACTCTATTACAGTCAAGCTTTATATATACGTATATATATGATGCGCTTTATGCCATTCATGCTGCATTAATTCAAGCTACCCTTCACGGAAAATCGCTCGAATCAAGCATGATTTCCTACCTTGAATAGAATACACTTTATAACTATGATAACACATTATACACACTCCATTCTGCTCAACTCCTTCAACCTATGACGCTTAATGCAACTGTTTATTGCAGCGCGAGATTTCCTCTATTATTCGTCATCAAAAAACTTTTTCTTTCATAGCCAATCCTATAAACTACATAACGTACTCTTCATAGCCTATTATATGACGTTCGTTCCGAGCACAAAAAAAACAACTATACACGAGTTCTATACACGATTTATACGATGGAAACGAACTGCGGATTGCACAAAACAACTGTAAATCAGTATAAGTGTATAGAAAGAGAGAAAAAAAAAGACACACAATAAAGTCACTTCCTGCTCGCATTGACGCCCGAGATCTCGCGATCGATCTTGTCAAGGAAGCGCGCACCGGATAGTATGCACATACGTATAGTGTCAGGAAAATCCTCGAGCCGAAGGCTGTCAACTCACGTACACGCACGCACCGCCGTTGCATCGGGACATCGTGGTTAAGTATATGCTTTGGCTCACATACGACGCGATTAGAGGGGGAGAAAGAGAGAAAGAGAGAGAGAGACACGCGTGAACGAGTGAGTGCTCAATTTAGTGTCGTCCGCGCGGTCTCGTTTTTTTATAACGATATCAATTTTATCGTCGCCAGGGGACCTACACAGTGTTATCCATGGTGAGGTGGATTAGAGATATCGTGATCAGGATTGTTTTTATTAATAGAGAGTGGTGTAGAGTGTTATCGGTGATGGGAGATTCGAAAGTTTATTGTTTGTTGAAATTGGGCTGCCCTGATAACCGTGAGAACTGCATTTTATGTTAATATATGTATAATGTATCTGTTGGAAAAATTATTTTGGTTGTGTGTTTTTAGAAGCGTTGTTGGTTAAATCTTTTATTAACTTTTGAATTGGACAAACCGTGTTTCACCATAATACAAATCGATAACTATATATTGTACCCAACAGATCGCAAAAAAACCATTAGTATATATACTTCCTTACGTAAGTCAACGATTTGAATAGCAATGGGGTGAAAACTCTCGTAAATAGCTCCCACGTGTACGTGTAATGTATATCTATTTAAATCGACACGTATATATAGGAAAAAAAACAAATGTAACGCGATCGTTGCAAATTGAGTCACCGACGTATACTTTTGCGCTTGCGCGCATGCAAAAAGTTCGCCTTGAAAAGTAGCCTCGGGAAATTTTGTGGTCTAGTCGCCATGCGCTATGTAGTCGAGTTTAGTATATAGAAAGAGCGTCAGGTAAAGAAAAAAAAATGGAGGCGGGAAATGGCGGGAAAAGCGCGCGGGAGTTTCCGCTGGTGTCATGCCTATACGCGCACGATTGTTTGTAGAGCAACCATAAAACTTTGTAAATGAGGTAAACAGTTTCTTGTGGTTCAATACAGTTGTAGATTGTTGTTGTTGCTGTTTTTTTTTGTTTTCAACATTTTGTAACTAAGTTTGCAATTTAGATAACATTAAAGTATATACAAAAAAAAAAGAAAAACAAAGTATAAACTATCGGTATATAGTTTGCATTATTTATTTAACGATTTATAAAAATGTTTTGCAGCTATATAATTTTTTATTTCATTTCTGCGAAATCCTCTTTAATATTTTCTCGAAACTTGCAGTTGCTTATTCAATTTTCAACTTTTTACGAGCCTCCTAACAATGTATTAAGCGGTAATTATGACTTTGGTATAGTTTTTCAGGGTTGACCAGACGGTTTAGTACTCAAGTGCACTAAAGTTTCGGGACTAAAGGGACTAATTTTAATCCTATTGGCCTAACTGTACAGCCGTCTCTTCTCCCAAAAAATATTTACGACACGCCATTATCTGAAATACCTGTTGGCTCCCTAATCCCTTTATGTCTCGACTTTCTTCAATGGCTATTATTTACTTACATTGTTCGGCAATACTGTAAAGATACTTAAAGACGCTTTTTTCACACAAAACGTTTTACATTTAATTCTGTAATATTTTTTCTAAATTGTAATCTTAAAAAACGTATAATGGCTTCCATCGACTTGACAAAAAAATCCACTTATATTGTTTTTACGACCAAACATTATAGACACCTCTTATACATCCTGTCCGCAGCTCTTTTAACGAAAGGTTTAACGAACTCTCGAGTTCTTCGAGTGTTTGGAAAGAATGAACCTATTATATGAAAATTCAGCGGAAAAAGAAGGCTGCAACAGGAAGCCAGTCGAAGGCTCCTTTCCATCGTACTATGCGCCTCTAATATACACGAGCAGCGCGTGCTGCTGCTGCTGCACTGTACATATACAGTCTTTGTCTTTCACAGCTGACTGCTGTTGCGAGGGGCACGAGCGGCCACCGCACAGTGCAGCGATTAGCGTGGGTTCTGGAACTCCCAGATTGTTCCCGGTACGCTGTATACTCACATATATATTAGTGGGCAACGAATGGTTTTTTGGTGTTGAATTTTCGAAAACACGTGTTTAGAATTCTGGCCGGATAAGTTTGCATTTTCGTCAGTACTGTATAAAAGTAATGCACGTCAAGTTAAATATATTATACAAAAAATTGTAATAATGTTCTTTAAATTTTCGTAGCAGATATATATTCAATTGTTATCGGTTTATAAATATACATTTAATATTGTTAAAACTTTGTTTTTGTTAAATGTATAAGGTATACTTTCTGTAAAAACAATAATAATCGATAACAATGTACAATAATAATTTACAAAACTGCAGCTCCGTTTTCAGCATAAACAAATGTTACTCTCGTATCATTACATAAACAAAGTACAACTTACTATAATATCCATACCACATCAACTTATATTCACGCATATTCAAAACTAGACATCTATACCGCGCTTTCAGCATCCAACTACTCCTCGGAATACCTCCACTCGTTCTCTGCGACACTGATGCTTCATACACGCAAAGTACAACAACACAACCCACAAGTCGCATCATGTATACTTATATTATACCAACACACAACACACATAGCAACGTCGCATCGTATCATCATATATACACGCGTGCGTGTACATATACACACTATATATACACGCAGCAGTAGCAAGCAGCATCATAACCTCAAAAAAAAGGGGCCCCGCGTAGGCTCGCTCCGCGCCTGTTGCTATATATATCTATATATATATACAACACCGCCACTCGCTCAGCATGCTGCTGCTGCTATACTACTGCTGGCTGGCTGCTCATGGCTTGACGCGCGCGCGGGGTAGAGAGGGAACGAAAACACGCCGCCGCCGTCCGCGCGCGCGCGCGCAGCCACCACACAGACTTCGCGCATTCAGTTCAGTCCCCGCGCGCGCGCTTGAGCCAGCGTGTGCATTTTATATAGTAGTCGCCGACCACCGCGTGCAACTTTGTCCGTTCGTTCGGGCCTTATCCATCGTCCTAATACCGTTGTAGTGTTTGTTGTTGTTGTTGTTGCTGCTGCTGTTGTATATGCCTATATTATATAGGTAATCTCGTGCACGTGTACGTTGATTAGTGAAGATATATATATATTTATCGTTCGCGTGAGAAAGTTGTCTCGTGCGTGTAGTTGTATATATATATATATAGCGCACCGGCGTTATAGCAACGACGAGACACGAGGGAGAGACTCACCGTTGACGTTCCCTCCACATACATATATATATATATATATATATATATATATATATATATATATATACACGCACGATAGACGAAGAATCCAGTCACCCTCGCACTTATTATATATATATACGCCGACGCTTTATATATATATACATATTCGCGTTAACAGGTATACTGATATATAAAGTTTCGAGCTCTTCGGGTTGATTCGAAGACGCTATCGAGAGCAGAAGAGTATAGTGATATAGCTTAAAGAGATTTTATAGGTGAGTACCTACCTCCTACATCGTATCTTGCTGCTCATATGTTGCTCAACAGCTGGTTTTTCGCGTGTACGCGCGCGTGAGTTCGCGTTAAACAAACTTTAGCGTTGTGTGTGTATATATATGCGACAGTCACGCGGTGTAGCGACGAGCTGTCAGTTGTCGAAAACACTGCGCGAGTTCTTATACGTGAAAAAGGTTATAATATATAAGTAGAGGGGTTTAACAGTATACATAACGTCGAGCGTCGTGAGCGCCGATCTTTTCAAGCAGTAGATCTTGTTTCATTGTACCTGTTAGAGATGTATAATTGTTGGGTATAACGAACGTTGGGTTTTTCTTTATTTTCAACTCTGAAGGGTAACATAAAAAAAGTAAGTGGATGCAGGAGTTACGCTGCATTGAACGTAACCTAGAAATATTTCCATGCTGAGAACGCGCGCGCAGCAAGCGGGGGATTGAATTGGAGCAATGTTTTCTCTCCGTTATTGAGATTAATGCCGAGCGGAGGTTTATGACCTGGACAGTTATGTAAATATAATATAACAATGGTTAAGTGCAGCAGCGTTATTTTTCATACCTTTACGCGTGTTATTCATAGTGTTTATACCTTATAAATAGATTCCTTGGGTCGACTCTGAAATCTGCAAAAACGATATCTTTTCCATTCGTCGCGATGATGGCTTTCTAATTTATCTATCCCTCCTTCTATGTCGGCATAGTTATTTTAAAAGAATATAACAGTACATTATTATTATTATATATATATAGAAATTTTATAGATGCATCGTGAATCGTCACCGTCGCCGCTATAGACCAGCACGCGTGCGGCTGGCTCTGCATTGAATTTCACAACCGATTCACGTCGCTCCTTGGCCGACGCAGTTCAGCTGACTTTATCCAAACCCCTTTATAATCGCTTCCCTAGATAAACCTGTATAATCTCCACTTCGTCACATATACTATTCACACCTATATAAAATCGTCCATGTACCGACAAGTATATATATACGTGTCATTTTCACGCATGAGCTTTCTAACTCACACAGAGTTACATTCTGTGTGTCTTATCACAACGCAAATCACGCTCTCGTTTTCTCCTTTTTTTTTTGTCTTCACGCGCGAGATGAATTCTGCGAGTACTGCGCGCGCTCACGCGAATTATTTACTTACAAACTTGCGCGCCTTATCGCGATGCTGATGCGCGTGAGTTGCCGTGCAGCTCTCGTCGTCGTCGTCGTTGGTGAGTGAGATATTTTTTTCTTTCTTTCTTGCTTCTCAAGGGGGAAGAGCGGATGACGCGTGTGTAGGGTTATATATATAAGGGAGACCGGTTGAGCTGCGTGTATTCTATATACGTATAGGGTAGTTTTGGCTTTTACTTTTGTCGCGAAGAGGAGGCACCTACCTATACGTAGCAGAAGTTTCTCGGTGTTTCAGATAGATTTTCCGGTTTGCCGATCTAGTTTGATCGAGAGACGAGTTTTAGCTCGTATATGCGTATAGCGAGTAATCGAAGTTTGTTTTGTTTTGTGCATGGTATACTATAAGGAATGGATTAAAGACTCGTCTATAAACGTGAAATTCTTCGTCGTTGGTATGGTTTTTGTTTTATTTGGATTGAATTTTTACGCGCGTTATCATGATTTTATATCAAAGAAATTTTTCATGCGCTCGAACCGCGTGATCGATTAAGATAAACTTTAATTTCAGGTAACTGGATATATATTTCTGTACTGTAGGCATATATAATTATTAGCCTTGGATACCGATCCCATGATCGCTGTAAAAAAAAAGAAAACAATTTTTACGCGAGTCAAAGTTAAATTTAGTCTTAGTTTATAGTTGAAAAGTAGGTACCGTCACGTTATTATCTGTTATAACATTGTACGTCATAAGCGATTTTTTCTTTTAACATTACGCAATGAGAACACTCTTATCTTTATTGGCTTTAGAAATCATGTAATTTAGCAAGTTCGGCTACCTGAGATAAAAATCATACACACATTACATATTTGCGTAACGCTACCAGGAGCATCTCCAACGAGTGCAAATTCACAAATCTCTCTCTTGGTACAAGTACATACATATATACCCTCCTTATTTTTTTTTTTACATATTTTTCCGCTAAACCAACGCATTCCTTTCACCGTGCACACAGCGATTCCGCGTGAAATTTCTATAAACAAACCGTCTCTCACATAACGACGCAGAAACCGATCTGTAAAACTTTCCGCAGCGCACGCGCTCTCACCCGTTCAGAAGGTATATATATAACGAACTTCCTTCCCACTGTATATATCGTATATATACATAAAGTCATGGCTTGCTGCGGAGCACGTATTTAACTCCCATGGTGTGGATAGTGTGTTGTCTCCCCTTCTCGAAAGTCCCTCTGTTTACCAACAATTCAATGCCCTCGGTGCGTTGCACTGTTGCAGCGAGACGTAACGCACCGGTAATTGGTGGTATATAGCGGTGTGAGCGCAAACGCGCACGCACAGTCGCGGCAGCGATTTCGACAATCGGCCAACGGCCTTGCGCGGTCCGCGTCACTCGGAAAACAAGGGGGTTATTTCGTTATTAGCTGTGTATATATAGGACTGTCGACGACGTGTAAGTACTTTTGTAATTGAGAGGGTAAGGGTTTGGAGTCGAGTGCAAAAGTGGTGTTTAAGAGAGAGGCGCGGTGTTGAGTGTTAAGGAATTTTTTCCAAGTGCTTGAGCTGCGGTTTTGACGATGTTGTGTTTTTATTGATTTGTGTGGCGCCGGTATACCTTTGGTGATCAGTAAATTTTTTTTTTGAAATTTTTAAATTTTGGATTAAGATGTAACAAAAAATAATTTAAAACTCACATTCATATGTATAATGCAAATATATACCGATCACGCACAGATGAGAATTCTCCAAACGTTTTGAATTTTCTACATTCAGGTTTTTTAAAACTAATATAAGAAATAAATATTCATAATTATACCTGTGCGTAAAATCAATTCTAAATATATAAGATTTAACCTTTCAAGGTTACAGGATGCCTTCGGGCAGTCAAACAAAAACTTGGTTTACTTTTCCTCTCACTAGAAATTAATTACTTTAAACTCACCTAGCAGACGTACAGGCAAAAAATATTATCTGCAACAGCCACCTTCGTAAAAATAATTCATCGGCAACGCACAAGTCAATGAACTATATATATAAACCATCGGTCTGTCTGACAGCGAAATCGGCGGTCGCACTTAAACTTAACCCTGAAAAACTTCGGAGGCACACTCTCGAGTTCCTGGAATATACACACCGACAATCGAACCGAATATATCCATCACAACGGGTTTGATTGACAGGAGGTAAATTAAAAAAAATTGACGTACCAGACGCCAGCAATATAATATATATATACTTTCACGCGACTTTCAAGGTCTCATGTAAAATACTTGCCATGCAAGTGTGTACCTCTTATCTCTCCAACCTTTACAACCCACGCGTATATACTTACTTTTAATTTTCTTTTTCCTATTTTTTCCTCTTGATACGTTTGCGTATACATGCATATATATATATATATATATATATATACAAGCGGATCTTCCTACGGGTTTCGTATACACGCTTTGTCATTCGTGCGCTGCGCGTGCCTCATATGCATGGAATGAAATTTTTGCCTCATTAGTCGGCTGGGATGCTGAATTAAACATGGCGCGAAAGCGAATGCGACTGTGTATATGCGTGGTTACTGCTTTTTCTTTTGCTCGACTCGCGCATATAGACAGTGGTGCGTACTTATTGTATATAGGATATCAAGTAGTAGTCGACGACTTTTTAAACCTTTGATTTACCGACTGTCTTTATTGTATGTTTTCAAGTGAAATCACTTACCCGTATATGAGACAATTTTTCCTCGTAATTCGCGTAAAAAAAATTATCAACACGCTGCGTACTTTTTTACAATCTTATAATGTGCGTAATGAGGAAACTTTTTTTCGTTATGGTTTTTTTTTCCTATTCTCATAATAATATTTTTAAAACAAGTACTAAAAAAGATTGGTTTTCGTTGCCGTTCCCAAAAATTTTTTGCCGTCCCCTTTTTTTTCTCAAAAAATTAACATACTCGAATACAATCTAAATGAGAAAAAAAAAACCAAAATAAATTTCCATTTTGCATTTTTATTAATACAGCGATGTTAATCGACTGCACCCTCTTAATATATTACTGGATTAATTATTCAAAATGCTCACACTGTGCATACGATTACCATCTGAAATCCGCATACAATATATACCGATATACCACCGCTTTCATCAAATATATACACACGAAACAATTAATCAGCTTTCTGACCCGGATAAAACGAAAAATCTTTTTTTCTTCACCGTAGTTCGGAGAATTCAAACCCACGAAGATGGAAGGAAACCTAACGGAGTTCGAGGAGAGCGTGTCATTCGACCTGGACGACCCGGACTTTGCACCAACTTCGGTGCCTCGTACTGCCGCCCACGGCGTCTTCCGTGGAGTCACATTCGCCACTGAGATTGCCTTGAACGTCAACAAATGTGAGTAGGATTTTTTTTATTTAGCATTATGTTGAAAGAGGGAAGAGGGTCGTCGACTTCCGGTTGCGGTAGAATTTGATATTAATATTAAGGAAACGTTCGCAAGTGTGTGTCTGTTTTATGTGTGAAAAGAGGGGGAAGACGTGATCTCATGACAGCCGTTTTTGTGTTTGGTTTGCGATTGTGAAAACTGATGTGTAATTTGCTTACGTGATAATATTTAATGTTGAATTAATATTACAATAAAAAAAACATCTGAGTGAGTCATCGAAAGAAGGCTTTTTTAAGGCCTTCCTCTTGATTATTATATTAATTCGTATAATCGTATACAATATTGATAATAGCTAAAGGACAGTAAATTCTAACCTTTCAACTTTCCCTAACCTAAAACGAATAAAATCTCAATTAAAACCTTCCATTTTACCTCTCCAGCAACTCGTCCATTAATACACCATTAACCGATCGTTTACCGATCGTCCGTCACTTTTTATCATTAACTTTCCCCAACCCAGCACCTAAAGAAAAGTAAAAGCCGTTGAAAATACACTTTCCTCCATCCACTGTCATCCCAACATCTCCCATATCCATAACCCACACACGCGCACTTCTTACCGACCAAGGTTCATTCACGCACGAGGCCCACCGCCGCTCACCAAATTCGTACATGAATGAAATTCCCCCTCTCTATATAATCGCCACACAGCATAAGGTTCATTGACCTCACACCGTGTGTATATTACTCAGAGACCAACGTTCGTGCGCGCGCGCGTTCCCTGCGTGCGGAATCGACGCGTGCATTATCGATCGTTCACACGCGAAAATTCGCAACGACAAACGTTCACGTCAAACCCATTGTTATAGGCACTCATATTAAGTATATATGTATATATAAGTCCGAGTGAGTTGCTGAGCGAAGCGCGTGCACGATATATAGTAAGTGTGTGCGTATGTCTTTTCTGCGGGGGCCTATTAAATTCCGCAGGGCATACGAAAACGAGGAGGAAAACGTCTCGATTCGGTCGTGCGCGGTCACGTTTGTATGGAAGAGTCGAGAGGAAGAGCACGTGAGCAACGCGTGGTCGGTAATACTGTCGGTTTGCTCGATTTTGTGGCGATGGAAGTGTGCCGTGTGTGTATGTGTGAGGGCTTTGAACGGGATTTGGATGTTGCGTCGGATTGAGCAATGATACTTTTTTTGTTCTTGGTATAAAGGGATGCTATTGAAACTTTTGAATTGGTTCAGTGGTTTGTTAATGTTTTGTGAGTTTAAAGAGTATTTTTTTTTTAAAGATATTTACTTGAAGATTGGATTAAGAATAATACTAAATCATTATTTCCATGAAATTCATTCATAGAAGTCAATGTTTATTCACGTATATTTTACTTCATTAATTCATTTCTTTCTTGGAACTTTTTCCCTCAATTCTCAGTAACCTCTTACCTTTCGAAGTCGTTACCATTTCTAATCATTATTGTAACCTAGGCATTGAACTCTCTTTGACCGTTCATTATGTAAATTCTCTTCTTTCACTTTTAAAACTGTTATTGGAAACTTTTCACCCAATTTAAAATTCGAAACAAAAAATCAAATCAATTCAATAAAAAAATTGCTCAGCCATTATTATTCAGTATCATATAGATTCTACAACCACTGATAAAACGTATACATTTGCAACTTTCATCAATAACATTTAAGATTTTTAAAATGCAACATCCCATCCTGTAAACTAAATCCTCAAAGATACGTTCGATGCAAATACTCAACGGTTTACTTACGCAGACGCATAAACCATACCCGATCCTCACCGCAAAAATCACACGCTCTTCTCCCTCTTCGTATTTCTCTGCTTAAGTGTAAAAAAAAAAAATCTCCACTAGTGGCAATTGCAGTTTACCGTTGCGCGACCTGCCGCCTCGCCTCTCTCTCTCTCTCTCTCTCCCTTCCTCTCTTCCTCCTCCAGCGCTACGCGTATGCAATTATGCATGCTAATGCGTCCGCGGGCACTCCAATCGAATATCCGGCGTGACGCGCCCGTAAAGCTCGACTGTTTATTGCCGCGCTGAAGTTGGTCATTGTTGGTTGTGACGTAAGGTTAATGGACACGAGAGAAAGAGAGGTACTTAAGAGTTTGCAAGAGATTTCAGCGAAGGAAATGAAAGTTGTTTGTTTTTGGTAGAAGGTATAATGAGCTGGGTGAGAAGGTGATGTATTAACGATGCGTTATACGGAGATGAATTATTGAAGCGTTGAAGAAAAAAAATGCACGTCACGTGACGTAACGAGGAAAACGAAGTGATAAAAGTATGGTAATCGGTTATGCAAGTGTAAAATATACTTGCGGCAGTGCAGCGTTTTTTGGTTATCTTCCAAAAAAATCAGAGGATTCGCATAAAACACTTTAACGATACGTTATAAATAAAAGGAAAGCTAGACATGATTACATCTGACTAGCTCTATTTTTTAAAACCACAGCGCGATTTTCGCGGTCGGTTCATCGCACCGCCGACAATAACAGCTATATAATATACTTCTTCTTTTCTTTTGTCTTTTCGCGACACGTGCCTCCTGAATCGTGCAGTTGTGATAATAACGTACATTGCGCGCGGCTTATCGCGGGCACGAGTCGACGCCA
This sequence comes from Torymus tubicola, assembly GCA_035583055.1. Classification (NCBI taxonomy): domain Eukaryota; kingdom Metazoa; phylum Arthropoda; class Insecta; order Hymenoptera; family Torymidae; genus Torymus; species Torymus tubicola. The sequence goes on along the minus strand of JAWWEQ010025201.1, from coordinate 10,467 downwards.
CGCGCGCGAGTGTTACCGAGATCGTGATCCTCAGCCGAAAGTCAATTTTCGCATGCGTGATGAGTTTTGTGTTTGCGCACACGAGTGTATGTATATACTGTGATTAGTTTTTGAGTGTTTCTCAGGTATGATGTTTTAAGGTGTTTGTGGTATGTGAAAAGTATGTTTAATAATTTTTAATAAATTTTAAAATTAAAGACAATATATCGATTGGAAATATAGACCGGTATTTAAATTAGATTTAAATAAAACGCATTGATTTTAAATAAATTTAAATCGTTTGGAAAATATATTAGCATGCTTGCGGAATGAAAAAGTTTTGTAATTTTTGTACATTCAATTTATTTTAAAATTTATAAGAAGAAAACGGAACATTCATATAATGGATAAATCGATGCAATGTATCAATATCTTCTTCATTTCCGTGATCGAAATCTATAATCGCCGTTTGATAAAATTAATGAGAACTCAGAAGTATGTGATGTTATCTCTCTCTCTAATAAAAATCAAACCAATTATTTCCAATATCCATGTACTTAAAGCGAAAATACATTTCTCGGTAGAGGAAAGGAAAACACAAACGTCTGTTGGTCATGTGAAACGAACTTTGTAACCAAAATGCGCATCGGTGTGTTCCGGGAAGATGCGACACATTAGACATGAGGCGAGGAAAAAAATTATGTAATTTGGCGAGAAAAATGCTAGTTTTTGTCGTGTAAGATTACATAATTACGTAACCCTGAATTGACTTTGGTCGGTCGGTCATCGTCGTCGCAAGAGTATATAGCTTTCAACACATACAGTTTTGCATAGTTGCATTCACGCGAAAAATGATAAATCTATGGTAATTACAGTTGCCGACATTTTTTCAATTTCAACCATTTAAAAGCTTTGTTATTCAATTTACTCATTTTGTCATTAACAACACACTCGTGAATCATTATTTAACTTCATCATTGTGTCGATCTTTTCTCACCAATGTAATAAATATTCAAACCCACTCAGCACTCCTGAACAACTAAAACCTCTATTTACATACAAAACCCTCCTTTTATACAAGTCGAACAAAATCTCGTCACGTTATATATACCCACACCTCAATTGCGTATACGCATCTGATAAACTATATCCATTCTCGTATCAAGGGTTGCAGTATACATCGCACATATCACCACGACCACATATAGTGGCTAATACGAGGCGCGCGGGTACGAGGTGTCGTCGCATATATACATATATAGCGTATATATATATATCGCGTATCAACGCACCGTGCGGGGGCCGCGTTCGACGAGGGAAACCGATACTCGCTTGCATGCTATATACGCGCGTTTTGCGCGCCTCGACGGGCTACCGCGGCGTTCTCTCATTACACTTACTGCATCAAGCTTGCCGCATTATGTGCGAGGATGCAGCTTTCTCGCGTGCAGCGTTCGACTACCGGGAATCGACGTGCGGCGCCGGTGGTGGTGGTGGTGGTGGTGGTAGCGTGCAAGTATGATGAGTTGCGGTTTCGGGGTGTCGTTTTGTTCGCGGAATGTTTGGACGATTAGGAAAGTGGTTCGTTGGCAAAGGTCAGAGGATGGTGACGAGAGAGAGAGAGAGAGAGAGAGAGATGCTGGTTTTGAATAAGGATTGCGGTGATGATTTCATATTTTTTATATTAGTGGCTTTGTTTGGTTGATGGATACAATAGTGGTTTTAGTTTCAATGACGAGAATTAGATTAATTTTGCTTTTTAAATTTAGAACAGTTATTTGTAGTTTTGTATGTATTATTTATTATATTATTTTACTATATTATACATTATATTAGGTAAAGGTATATAATTTTAAATTTCTTAAAGTATCAATGATGATTATTACAGGTTAATTGCCTGGTAGAAATTGTTACCAAGACTTCCCAAACTGCTGTTAATTTTTAAATTCATAAGAACGTTACATCATTATTATGTTACCGTTGTCAATAGAGATTACATCTTTTTATATTTTACCAGATGTTTTATAAGATTTTTTTTTTATTTATAGAAGTTTTATTAGAAGATGTTTACCAGGGTTGATTTTATTAGATAACGAATTTCAATAATGTTGAGCTACTCCTACTGTATGTCTTATTATGAATCCCAATATTACTTTACTGTTAGCGTCAATGATTTAATTATAACTTATAATATTATTGTCTACTTAATAATACATGTTCTTTTAATGTTTATCATGAGTCGATCTCTATGCACAGTAGCCATTAACCAGTCGCCGTCCAAAAATTCTTACGAATGACTGGGCGCTAATGGCCTTTCTTTTCGCTTCAAATCTTTTTCATTGTCGCAAACGACTTTGTATACCCACTGTAAGTATAAAAAAAGAATCTCGCCTTCTGTTTTTATCGTATGGAGCATTATATACAGATCGATGAATTCTATTCATGTTATTCAATGGCCGATTTCGTGTGTGTATATATATATACGCATGGCGAGTGGTAGCTTGCGTCACAAATTCACTACTGCGTGTCAACGGCGCATACTAACTAAACTGTCGATAATGAACTACGCGCGTGCGAGATTACGATGATTTTTCCGTTTGTCATTTTTCTCCCCGGAGCTGTCGATCGTTTGATCACGTTATTTCTTTTAATTATTATATCTATCGGATATTTTTGTTTTTACACGACTGCTGCAAAAGCGAAGAAGAAACTTTCATATACTTTATGCTTATAATAAATGAGGTAATATTAGATTTCAGTCGCAGCTATATATACACATGTTCCTCTGATAATTCGATGCAATTAAAAGTTGAGAAACTTCGTAAATTATAGAACTATCTAACTGTAAACTCGGTGTATAATTGATCCTGTACGGGAGATGCGTGCCTTTTAAATTTTAATCAGCTTATTAGAGGGAGAGAGAGAGAGAGAAGAAAAAAAGAGGTCTATGTCTCTCTTTCTCTTGAGCGCGCATGTTTCATTGAACCTATCTCTAACGTGCAATAATGCAATAAAGCTGTTCCGAATAAAATTCATGATTTATGCTCGGCTGGATGAACAGCGAATGCAATTACGTATATATATGCTATCGTCAGTAAAGACCGCTCGCTATTCTATTTAATGGCGAATGTATAATATTTTACGATAACTTATTACCGCTATTAGCCGATTTCCAAGCGCTCATTTTTATTAGCTGTTAATTATTTGGTTCTGCATAATATCTGATTTGCATGGCGCGCTGTTGCTTGTTTATTGACAGCTTCTATGCGGTGTATATATATATATATACACACACTTTACCGATAGCATTCGAATTGCAAATTATAGTTAAAAAAAAGCTACACACAACGCTCTTAAATACATTGAACCTCCTTCATTTCAGCTAACGTATATATAAAACCGGCTACATCATCGGTCTATAAATATGCTCCTATCTTCTTAAAATATCATCAAACATCAATCTATAATAAATCAAGAGAGAACGGAAAATCACCCAAAAATGTCGAACCACTTCCGTCACTCCGATTAATAACCAAACCCATATTACTCTTTTATATACCTCACCAAAAACCTCACCACCCGCGCCACCAAATATCCCTCCGTTCCCATAAATCCTACACGTTCTGACTCACGAATCCCCTGTACACCGTCGTGCGCGAATCATAACTCTTCCCGGCACTTTCTTACTCACCTAACAATACCACCACGACCGCCCGAGTTGGCGCTATTTTAAATATAACCACCGCGTGCGGCGCCGCACTGATTCTCTCTTTGAGTCAGTCCGCACACACGAGCCGACTATATAGCCACTCAAATAGAAAACGCAAAATAGCAGCAGGCTACCCGAGAATAACGACGACCGAGCTACTTTGGTCGTGCGCCGTCGACGACGACGACGTACGCGTGTCACGGATTCGCAGACGCTTCGGGCTGTAGAGAGAGAGTCTCGTTATATAGGTGGCGGTAGAGAGAAGAGGGGAAAATGGGTTGGTAAAGATGCGTAAGGTGGGTCAGGTGCGATGTGTGTGATGAGTTGCGGTTGTGCGTGGTATAGAGGTTATAGAAAAGAGGTGTAGTGTAGAAGTATAATTGGACTGAAGTTATTTTATTATAAAGAAAAGGGTAGGGTGCGGTTTGATTGGAAGTTATAAGGGTGATTGGATTAGGATAGCAATAGATGTACTAATTTCATAAATTAAGAGAAAAGTCGAATAGAAGATATTATAGCCTTGTGCAATTTAACTCTTAGTTTATTATATGCATGAAAAAAAATCTTTAATAAAAAAATGTGTTTAATGAAGCAACATGGCTGATTCGATATTATCTCTCTTCATTTTAATTGCGGGAAGTCTTGATCGGAGATACACACACACACCAACGACTTTTTATTTTATTAGCAATCTCGTCTTGAATGATAAGTAGGCTAAGTGCTCACTCAAATCTCGAAAATAATTTATCGCGCGCTAGTCTTCATCTTTATTATACCCTTTGAAGTTATCTCAAGTAAGTTATATATACGAGCAAAGTGAGAAACGTGTGTACCGCCCTCAACTCACCTCCGTCTCTCTTTTCCATATAAAATACAAGCCCTATAGAATACACTTAATCCTTTGAAGTCCCCTGAACACGTATATATACTTCGGCCCCCCGAAGTGAGAAAATATCTTGCAATCTCGTCTGCCCTCTCGACTGTCTCGTATATCAACCCTGGGTCAACATTTTCCGTCTACCCATATATATATACGCGAAAGAGTACAAATTTAACCGTACACTTAAAGTACGCGCGCGCTTATTCAACGTATATGCTGTCTGAATATAACTTCAAGACACGACGAGAGAGATTTTTCCCTGACTATACATGCGTGTGTATACTCTGTGAAAAGCTGTTAAAGTCGATATGTCCGATGGCTTTACTTTGCCTTGTGAAGACTGCGCTTTTTCAGAGGAATACGCTGGCAGTCAGGATAAAAGGAGAAAATCAGTGCGCGCGTGGCTGTCTTTTCAAGTAACGTGATTAGCAAAAATATATATATATATATACACGTAGAAAATATGAAATTAGAAAAGTGAATCTACTACTTAGAGGTAGTGACGAGGTGCACACGGGAAAGTCGACGAGGGAAGCAGTTAAAGTCCACGTGTGTTTACACGCTTATGGCGACTTGAACTGCATGCTCTTTAAATGGACGCATGCGCGCGCGCGGCTAACCGGATCCAGCTAGTTTCTACTTCAATGCAGACGCGCTTTATGTATGTGTGTGTGTATGTGTACATATACACAGACCTGCCTTGTAAATTCAAAAATCTTAATCATCATCGTACACTTTCCCGAATCTTTCATATATCTCTCGCACGTGTATTTATTTATATTATTCTATATATAATTTCACAGTCGCATTATTATAACCGTTAACCCACATGCAAGCCTCTCACTGCAAACCATTCCATTTCTACTACACGCCCAATCGCATGAACAATACCCCGGATACCAGTTCTACTATATGCACGTGTGTGTGTGTGTGTGTGTGTGTGTGTGTGTGTGTGTGTGTGTGTGTGTGTGTGTATAAACATCGATAAAATCTGAGCACACGCACATATCGGTAATAATACCGACTGTCTGTCTGTCTATCTGTCTGTACGTCCATCCACGCGTATGTATATATATATGGGAGGTCCGTGCAAAAAGGAACGAGAGCGTGCGCGCGCGGACAAAATTGGATCTGACCGGCTCGACTTTCTTCCTGAGAAGTTGAGAACCGAGAGCGAGAGAGAGAGAGAGAACACTTGCGCGCCCCGTCTCTTTGTCTTGAGCTCATGCGCGCTCGCGCCTTCTCCGCTACTATATATACGTATATATATCCTGCGCTCGCGAACTCCTTTCTTTTTTTTTTTATTCTTTTAGCAGCGTATAGCCGTCGTTGGCTTTCCCCTAAGTATTTCTGCACGACGGAGGCCAGCGAACGGACGAAGGCCGCGCGACGAGAGAAAGAGAGCAGACACACAGGAGAGCTTTTACACCCTGCGCAAGGTCGTGAACGGGAGAGTAAAAGAAGTCGGCGGGAGATTCGCCGCGGATGTATGTGTGTGTGGGTAAGATGCGAGGGTCGTGGGTGCGATGCGGAGGGAAAAGGTTGGATGGTATCGGGATATTGAGAAGATTTTTTGTGACATGGGGTTTACGGGGGGGAATTGATGTGGATTTCGTGTGCAATCTTGGATGGTTCTTTGTTCGTTGTTTTGTATGATTGTGTATGATGTATTGACATGTAAAATAAGAAAACTTTTGATTTTTCAAAAAGAATATATAGTTAAACAATGTTGAATATATGTATGGAAAAGTGATTTTGTTCAACTGTCGAAATTGACGAAAAGTGTACATTACCGATTGAATCTCTCTTCACTACACATGCATTCAAATCGACTGCGATCAAACAGCTATTGCCTCAGTACAAATTTTTATATATACTTTTCAACAACAAAAAAATAGTGCATTTGCGTCAACGAATTATAAGCTGACGTCCATTTCACCGTACTCTCATTGAAAAACAAATTAATTAGCTAATTCATGCAAACATGCTCTTATCGCGTTTTATACCCTCAAAGCACCTCCTTATCATATCTCACTATATTTATAAAACAATAATGTACCGGTCCTAACTACCGAGTATAACCACGATGATAACAGAACATCTCGCGGTATGAAAAACCAAGCGGGTTACACGGGAGCTACGTAACCATCAGCTGGTAAACCATTCGGTTACAGATCGCATCGAAGTTGCATGATCGTGCCGATAGATGACTATACGCGAGCGTTTATATTACATCTGGAAGCTGCTTATTATCGACTGCGCGAGCCTATGTATAAGCTTCCGAACGACAAAAGCTCGATTACGAGCGAACAACAACAACGCGTGGGACGTGAACAAGAGATGGTGATAGTGTGGCGATGAGTTCGATTGATTGACGTACAAAAGCGATAAGGTACGCGTGTGTTTGTTATCAGTTCGCAGGTGGTATTATGTAGAATATATTTTTCTTTTTTTTTTTTCGAAGCACTCTGCGAATTCTCGCACGTACACACACCGGCATTTTTGTTGTCGCTTTGCGAGGCAATTGATTATGTATTTATATTTGCGATAGAGATTGTCCGTGAGCATTTGCTAATTAATTAAAATAGATAAAATATTTATTTGTTTGTTGAATTATGTAGATGCTGATAGTTTTTCTTTTTTGCAAAAAGAGTTGTGTAGTTGATAGTTTATTATACGCTCGTGTATAATTATAAATTTAAATTAAAATTTACGTTATATTTTTATTAGTAATTTTTATTATGCGAAAATTAATTTTATATATTCACACTGCGTTAAAATTGTGCAGTTACAAAGTAGCTTTATATAATAAGGTAGAGTGTTGTACAGTATTATATAAATAAATAATATTTACAAATAAAAGTGAGAAAGGGAGAGATGGGAGGGAAAGGAGTTATAATTAAATAACTTTAGCAAACTGTCACACACATACGCACACACATATATTGTTTAATCTTATCTCGTAATCGAATCTCCAAAATTAACCTTATAGACATTTAAGCTAAACCTGCTGTCGCTCATCGGGCCAATTGTTTTAATATTGAATTGCCATTTTGATAGTCAGTCATTGACGGTCGCTCATCTGCGGCATTACATATAGGAAATTTCTGATCAAGTGTAAAACTCTCGCGCGTCTCTCTATGCTCCTGGGCCTGTTTCAGAAAACGCTTTATACAACGCATGTCTGACGCAATGCGAGGGAATAATTGAACGTATATATATATACATCTGTACAAAAGTAGGCAATCCTTACGCGGAGGCCGTGACTTCCTTTGTATAAAGTGTGTTCGTATGTGGTGGTGATATATAGCCGTGAAGAGAGTCTATAAGAGACGGGAAAAAATAAAAAATCATCGCGCATTCCATTTAAATTTATCCTATATATCCCCGTTTCCGCGGATTTTTCTCTGTTTACATCAGACACTTATTTTAATGTTGGTTTCAATATAAAACACTTTGTAAACTTATATACAAACTTCTTCTGAAGAAAGCAAGTTTCATTCTTTGAAATATGTTTGTTGAACAGAAAATTATATAATTTATCTAGACTTATAAGTGATATGATAGAAAATAATCAATATTTTGATAGTATTAGATAATTTTCACAGGTGTTATTTTCTTCTTTGTAAGAATATAATTCAATATTATGTTTCTGTATGAAGACAAACGCTCTGTTTATGCGCACAATACCTTTATTTTATCAATAAATTACACTATTATTAGGTTATACATGGCATTTTTCTCTAATAACTTTTTATTGAGAATGACAATGGCAAAAATTTGGTTTTTACATTCTTACTAAATTTTCCTATTCATAAAACGAGACAATGCAATTCTTTCAGTACAAACGTTGGAAAATCGTTAAAACAAAGCGAGCTCAAACTCTCTTTTAAAACGTCGTTCAACACATCGCACACACACACATAAAACGCGCACGTGTAGCGCTTTCCGCAATTTAGACTCTCGACTCTCTCGCTATCAAAGGCCGTCACCGCCGTTGCTGCTACTGTTGCTGTCGCTGGGGTAACCTCGTATATATACAACGTTCGCTTATCCGCGCACACGCGCTTTGCGAAACAATTATTACTCAGTGTTAATAAACGCGAATTTGATAACTCGAGAGTGGCTCGCTCTTATTGCATCGTCCCTTTGTTCTCTCTTTCCCTCACACTTTCTCTCTCTCCCTCTCACTTCCCCTCTCTCGCGCTTGGCTTTCGTAATTATTTCCCTAGTCGATAATTAAAGTGACATGACCCTGCTGCTGCTGCTGCTGCCGCTGGAAAATTGCGCTATTAAATTTGTCTGGCCCGACAGTTTGAGGCCGTGTGCACGGTTCACGCGGGCGGTGCTGCTGCTGCTACTACTGCATAACGAAAGAGCTATATCTATAATGTTATAAAGTTTCTCGAAAAATGGAACGGATGATAATGGGTAAATGGCTCGAGTGGTCGAGGGAATGGAAAAAATGGTACTCGGGTTTACAATCATCATCGTGAATGTGATAAAGTCAGAAGTAATTGAATGATGTGAAAAGTTTTTTTTCGGAATATATGCATATATATAACGAGTTCAAGTTGGTGAAATTGAATTTTTGCTGCCCCCTGCTTCGTATTCAAGGCTCGATTGATTGTATTTAAATGGTGCTTGTCCTAATTTCGGTGAATATAGCGATGAATTCGTACGAAATTCAACGAGTTTTCGTGTTTTATTGATTAAAAATCGATGAGAAATTAATGAAATTGCAAGTGGCGGAGAATGATGGTTGAAGATTACTTTTATTTTCAAATTTAGCATCAAATATAAGGTATATATTCAACGTATTTTCTGGAAAACAAAGAATTATGAAATCGAGTTAATTCCAGCTGCATTGGAAAAATTCCGTAAACTCGGCTAAAAACGTACAATGAAGTTATCTGTATACATAACAGAAAAATCCAGATGTTCTAAGATTCGTAAACACAGAGGGGTACAAATTTTTCCTGCACAGGTTGATAAGTTTTTTATATTACTATGTTTACTGTGCTTGCAAATCAGTTTTCAAGTATAGGTATAATGAGGTATTTAGAATAGCTAAATTCTTTTTATATAAAGTAAAAAGAAATTACTAATTGTAGAAGTATATTTTTTTCTTTTTTTTGTGTTTTTTTACTAATGATTCATAATCGCATAAGCTTATAATTAAGAAACTACAATCACTTTAACTGTCCAAGAAACTTTTCCTAATCCAAATATATCATATTTATCAAATTATCCTTTTACGATTTCAAAATTTTTACAAAATAAAAACAAATTCCCTAAAAAAAACTCTCACATGCATAAGCTTCCCAACCAATCAGTCTTCCATTCCCACGATTTCTTTTTTCTTCCGCCTTCTCTCCTCCTCAATAACAAAACAACATGCATCGTCCGACCCCCTCCCCCTTATCACGCGCACTCGTGCGTGTCAACGGAAAAACACGCGCACTTTTCTAAATCTCTCTCCTTCCTCTCATATACGTTCGCTCTTATACGATGTATAGTGGGTATATACGAGAAGAAATTTTCCGCAAAAACAGAATGCGACGACGAGAAGTTATCGGAGACCCCCAGCCAGAGCACAGTGTCGCCGACTCGTGGCCCTTGAACTCGTTCGCGCGATTGCGCTCTGAACGCGAGACTTTTTTTTACGAGCCGTCGCTGCGATTAGACGAATTAAAATGTATTTATAGAAAGAAGAGTTCGGGAATGATGATTTCTTTTTTTAGCTGGAGAGAATGTGTTAATTTTGCTGTAGGTTATATTTGTGACGAGTTTGTGTGTTTATGGTGATTTTGTACTCTCTCAAGTTGAATTAGTGAAAAATCCACTAAAGATTAGTTAAAATTGCTCCACCGAAACATTAGTGAATATTCACTAATTC
>JAWWEQ010025180.1:0-26382 GCA_035583055.1 Torymus tubicola | reverse complement strand
AAATTATTTTTCGATGTACTACAATATAGCACAATTTCAAGAAAATCGGCGAGGTACACCTGGGGACCTCTCCTTGTAAGTAGAAACATGGTACGAATTAATATGGAGAATTTTTTACATATTGTTATACTGTCCTTCATATTCAATATTGAAATATGGAAAATTGTTATTTATAGGTATCATTGTTAAAAAGTAATGTTTGTATGCCATGATAAATTATAATAGTTTATATATTGAAAAAAAAGTTGAGGTGGTAGTTACAATCTTATAACAATGAAACATCGATATCAAGTGTTAAGATAGTATAATGTTCTAAAATGATGTTCGAAAATGTATGTAGTATTTTGTAACTTATTGTAGCAAATTAATTGTAACAATTTTCAGGTTAAAGATAGTTGATAAAGTAATTTTTCAACACTAAATAATTATGCATGTTTCCAGTAAATGGTGATCACTTTTCTACAATTTATGAAGCATGATATTTTATACAGAAAACTTGTAATATAAATTATTGTCAAATTTTAAATATATACCGTATGAGATCCGAACTTACAATTTATTGATGGAGGGTACTCATTCGAGAGGATTTGTTTTCAATGCGATGGTCCCTCAATTAAGAAAACTGTGGAATACGTTGCCTCGTAACCTTCAACTATTTGGATCGCTTCGGATCTTTAAGTCTATGGCTCATGATCGCCTATATAACGGTAATTAGTTTCTTTATAAGTATTCTAGTTGTTTTTATCTCCCCCTATTAGTCTCTAAGTGATTATTGTTTGTTGTATATACTAGTCATGGTTTCCTTTCTATTAAGTTTATTATATAGTTTATAAAATTTATGATTTATTTGTCTTATCTGCGTGATAAGGCATACATGGCGATTGACCGTTACATGCTCTGTTCCCACCGCTTGTACTTTTTACTAATTTTGTATTTGGACAATTTGTCCATTTGGAAATAAAATAAAAACAAAATAAAAATAAAATATATGAAATCAAATCCTCCAGTCCTGCAATATAAGGATAATTTGATAATTTTTTATCATAATAACAAACTATTGAGTAATATTCTTAAAATCATATTGACTGTGTGTGATTTTGTGAGTTTTAAAGGGAGAAAAAAAAAATTTCTCAAAATCAAAAAAATTTTACCCTTCTATGTTCATAAAAAATGTTTTTAAGAATGTTTTGTCTCAAAATTTGTTTTCGTCTCTATAAAGTAACTCTAGAAGAGACAATAATGTGTAGCCAGACTTGTGCCAGACTTCTTTTTTACGCGGCATGTTTTGGATTAATATATTGATTTTTTCAAGTTAAAATCATTATTTCTTTTGGTCACAGCTTTTTAGAAGTTTTAAGTCATAAAACAACGAAATATTGAAATTTTTTTTATGCAACAAAAACTATACTTAACGCCAAATTCAGAATCATGTCTATATAAATATGGCAGAGGACGCGGTAGCATAAAATATGAATATGAAAACAAGTAGTAAAGTTAAAGTTTGAAACTGTCGAGCGTGGCAAATAAGAATCAACAGTATAAAAAATTCAACACAGTAACCAAATACGCAATCACAGGAATCACGAAAGCGCCGCAGGATATGCAAGAGAGAAAACGCGTGAGCAAACTACATCACAGCTAAGGCTATACCGTACGGCATCTCGCGCCGCTCGCAACGAGACTCATCTCTCGTTTTCAAACATAATCGTCTGCCGGAATGAATCGCTTCGCGATTTCCTCGCATCTTCCGCACACCCACAATAACATGAGGGGGCGCGCTGTGGGCGCCTCGAGAGGCAGAGCGTGCGCGCCGCATCAAAGTTGCACGAAGCGCAAATAAGCGGAGTTGCGATTTCGCCCGCAGCCGCGTGTACACCTTCTGCCCCTTCCTTTCGCCCTCTCCTCACAGCAGCTGGAGATGGAAAACGAGCGAATTGGGCTGTACAACCTACTTTTTCGCGCTTCTTGCATGCTGCAAAAAGTTCGGCAGACGCGCGTAATATTCATTACGAGAAATGCTTTTGCCTCCTTCCCCTCCTGTCTGCTTTTCTCGCGGTAACGCTCGTCCCGTCTTAAAGTACTTATTACTTTCTTTGGAAAAAGAAGGAAAAGTTGAATATGTGATATGCAATTTGCTGCGCGATGGAATACATCTTGCTTTTAGTGAGATTATGGTAATTTTTAGGTCTTACTACCTACGTTGTAACAATTTGATGTAAATTGAAGTTATTTGTCAAGTAAGTTTCATGATTAAAAACGTTTTTTAGTTCTATGATTTGCGTTTAATTGAATGATAAACCCAATTTAATAAAGAATATACGAGATTGAAAATGTAATTGTAAAAATGTACAATCAAATTTGTTTAAAGAAATAATAATTAATGTTCTACACAAATATTAATTGCATCTAGTATTTCGTTAATTTGAGTGGTAATTAGGGCTAATTATAATTTTATTAGCAAATTATGAATTTGCTCGAATTTACATCGGAATAGTATTTTAAAAGTTCCAGTCAAATACCAAACCAACTCAATTTAATGCTAATTATAGCTATGTTATTAATTAAACATGTAATACATATAATTGAAAGATTTGTGGCTAATTATATTATAATGAAAATTACAAGCATTTTTAAGTTATATTAAGTGTATACCTTGCAGATGTGCTTTTATTTTGGACTTTTCAAAGTTATTTTGTTGATAGGCCTTTGAAATCCATAAACATAAGTACTGTATCCTTTTTATTAATACAGTATTACAAATCGTTTAATGCTACGTATATTCTTCATTTTTTCTGTTGATTTATAAATACCAAGAAATAATCACCCCTTATATACAAAGTGGTATCATTGTCAAGTCAATGTATACCAAATCGTGGAAATGCAAAGCTCATGCGTTTTAATCAGCAAAGTAATTGTTTTAACAAACTGGACGATGCTATTTACTACAATATCGTATAAGAATTTAATACAATATACAAGGAAATAGGCAATTCCCGAGTTCGTACCCGAATTACCTATTTCGGCCACTATCATATAATAATGTACTATTTTCTCTCGTAAAAACAGGAAAACCCACCAAAGTCTGATTAAAATGAACGTTAGTATAAAAAGTTATTCGACGACATTTTGAACAAATATACAATGCATCGAAGTAATTCGTGAATTCCATAGACCACGACGTTCGCCAAAAAATGTCCAATGTAGTTGAAAATAGTTTCGAAATTGATCGCAGATAACCCATCCAATTTAGTTTTTCCCGTATTCCAATATACTGGAGAAAAGCTAAACGGTCGCTGGAATCCCGCGTAGTAAAAAAGGGGGTAATACCACATAAAAAAAACCCCCGAGCAAACATTTTTCGAGCAATTTCTATTTCGCCTAGAGCCATAGCACACATGCACACACAAAGAACGCATTTGCTCTCGGGTATAGACCCGCACAGAGCTGCATGCACGCCTCCCTCATAAATCCGATCCAAGGGGCTTTTTCTAAAATTCAACGGAGCATTCGAAAAGCATCTGGAATTTCAAAACCAGCCGCGCGGCCGCGCTCGCGTATAGGTGTGTAGAGAAAGCGCGCGAGTAGTATTATAAGAAAGACGCGCTCGCGCACACAATACCATCTACAGCCAGTGCACCGCGCGCACAAACATAGCGCGCGCGCACACAAGTCGAAAGTAGTCTGAATTCAGAGCACGCGCCGGCCTCCAGCCCCTTGGCGAAAATCGGGAGCGTTCGCGCCTCTGGAAAATCAGTCAACCGGCCTGCCCCACCTCTTACCCATCGAGTCAGTCCTTCCTTCTTCTTCTTCTTCTTCTTCTTCCTCTTCTTCTTCGCGATCTACACATACGCAGGTACACATACATACCACTGTGCACACAGAGAAAGAGAACTCGTGTGCTCTTTTCCTCTCCCGAAATCGATTTGAACTTTGAAGCGGAACGAGCCATCTCTGCAAACGCAAAAGCGGTGGTCGCGCGGCGATGGCGGTAGCAGGGAAGACTTGAGCAATAAAAACGTTTTCGTATACCGTCGTCTTCGCAGAGTAAGCGAGCGAGCCAAGAAGAGAGTGAGAGAGTTGGGGAGTCGGAGGAGAATCGCGAACGGAGTTGTTTGCCCCGAAGTCGCCTTTATTACCTTTTCTGCTCTCCACCTCTTTTGTTTCTGTGTTTCCTCATACCGGTCAGGTCTTTAGTACGTTCCCCACCTTCCCTTCTTTCTCTGTTGTCCTTACCTGCTTCTGGGTTCTCGGGGGGCCACGATCTTTTTATTATTTCGCCGGAGCCATTCAGAGCACCTTATCGGCGCGGCACGATTCCGCGACGGTTCTTAAATATATTGTTTACTTTATTAAGTGTTATGCCCCAAATATGACCAAGTTTTAATTTCTGTATTGAATTTCCGGTAGACAATGCCATTGTCAATCCGGAGAAACTTCGAGCGAGCGTGGATGGAAAGATATAGCGAAAGTTTAAAATGTGAAATATATTATTCGTGGATATAAAAGCGAACATAAATGTTGTTCTAGAATGAAATATACTATGTGTAATTCATGTCAAATGTAATATACTAAAATAATGAAATGTTACATTCTGTAATTTCGCTGATGATCTATCATACGAAAAAATTTGTTCGGAAATTTTTCGTGTATGTAATTTGTCATCTTTAAAATATATGTTGATTTACATTTTACGATGCAAACTTTTTTTTCTGCCCGCGTAAATATAAATAAATGAATCGTGCTCGGCAGTATATTTATTTGTGTGTAACGGTAAAATGTGTCGAAATAAATTATTTTTTCACTCGCTTTTGCACTTTAGAGCTGACAACTTTTCACAAGTCTGCACGTTCAAAAGGAAAATACTGAAAAATCTCTATCGACAATATAACAATTGAACCAGAAAAAATTATTTTACAATAGTATTGTTTTAGTTCGATTTTATACTAAGAAATAGTTAATTGTGTATTCAAAAAGAGTCGTTACTTATATCTTCAGAGCAATTTTATACAAAAATAGCGTCTCACTTTGTAACATCGGAATATTATAGGTATAGGTTCGTTTATTCTCAATAGATATTCCTCTCCGCCATCCAGATTTTTATTTTTTTCAATCTTATTTCACCGACTGCTCGCTTATCCATGCATTCCCTACTTGGCAAGCAACGAGAGTCTAGTCTCCCACTCCCCGCAGCTCATTGCGACTCTCTAGAATCACGCCCTAAAGCGAAATAAATGCGGAGCCCCGAGATGATTGACGCTCTGCAGATTGCGCCTTTGCATCTTTCCTTGCAGATTTTCCCCTTACGCGCGCAGTGGTGATGAATAGATGGCGGGGGCCTGGGTAATTGACTTTTATGGACACGTTTTATTGTTGCGAACGCGCGCGTGCGCTGAGCAAGTCTTCGATTGCCGAGGAGGCGGATTAAAATGAGCGAGCTCGCGTTATTGAATCGCGACGACGATGACGACGACGTCGATGCTGCTGCTGTCGAGATGGCGGCGCGTTTAAAGTTTCAAGCTGCGCAGCGGTGACGTCAATAAAATTGTCGATAGCTCCTGGCATTATACGAGTATTATGAAATAGTTTATAGCCGCGAGGCTGTGCGAGGAGTTGTTCCGTCACCCCGGAAACGCGTGCATAGCGCGTATATATAGAGATGCTTCGATTTTTCAGTCAAGAGTCATTTTGCCGCTGGAATTTTATTTATGCGTCCATAACGAGAAACTGTTGTATTTATAGTATAATTGCTTGAATGCGAGGGCTCACCGATTGTTTGAAAATATTTATGAAATATTAAAAGTTTTACACTGTTTGGCTTTTATATACTTTGAAAGTTATACCTATATACTGTGTTTGATTTATCGGAGTATAAAGTTGTATCATTCGATGCTCGTACGTCGTTCAAGACATAATTTTTTCTTTGGTTAAAAATAAGTTATTTATAAAAGTTATTTATAAAAAATTATTTAATGAATTCGAATATTATAGAGTATGAAAAAATGTTAAAACTTTTGATAAATCATATATGAAATATATATATTTATCAACAGTCTGCTAGTCATTTTAATAGTAATATAAGAAATATCTGCTTTGCTTTTAATAAGATTAAAGGAATAAAGAGTATTTATACCTAGGTAATAAGTGAAAAAGATACTTCCTTTGTGCGTCACTGAAATGCAATCAGAGCTTCGAAACCAAAACTGCCGCGTTAATTCGCATTTTATTGAAGCATCGTAGCGTAATACCGCGCTTTTCCTTTGCAACTTCCGCCCCATTCAAAGGTTTCTCGAGATATTTCTCCCTTCTGCAGTTGCCCTGCCTTTTTGCTTCCACCCCGTGGAAGTTTTGTGGTCGCAAAAACGTTTTGGATAACATAATGGAAATGGTTCAGAGACCCGGAAAGTCATTTTACGGTATCTATAGAGAGTGGTTTTGTCTACAAGGACTTTAATATATTATTTCACTTTAAATGTTAATAAAATGGGTTTATAAGATATATATCTGGCAATTGGTACATAAATTTCATTATATCTATTAGACTGTCATATTATTTTACTGAATGATTTGATGACAATTAAATCGTGAATTTCATTAATGGAAATCAATTAAGATTCGTATAAGAAAATATATATTTTGCATTCATATTGTAGCAAAATCGATGTAATTTCTTTAAAAGCAATAGTATATGATAGTATTAAAAAGAAAAGTAAATGTTACTGAATTGGCAACGACTTAAAAATCTAAGAGGAAGTTCCCTTAGTGATACAACCAGTCGCTTGAATATTACAAAAAATGTCCCATACAATGAGAGTATAAGTGTGATCGAAAAAGCAGAGAATAAGAGAAGAGAAAATGAAAGGAGAGAACAGTATGAAAAGGTATACTAGGTCATAAAACGCTGCAGACAGCAAAGGAAATGCGAAACAAAAGCTAGAATAAAGGTAATTTTTATAATTGTCAAGTTCTTTTTATTTAGCACCAGACATTAAAAACAGTAATTTGACAATTTTCGTTTCCATGGAATTATAATATTACTTTTTAAGATTGCAGCACTAAATTTTCACTTTTTCATCAGCTTTATCTATTTTAATATTTTTTATTAAATACATTTATAGTAAATCTATAAAGAATAAAACTGATAATTTATCAACATTTATTTTATGCAAAAAAAGTTAAATAAATAAATAAAATCTCCATATTTATTACGTAGTAGTAAATTTAAAGAAATGCTACAACTTGCCTTGCCGGTCGTACTGTATATTACGGTGTAAGGAGACTCGCGGGATTGCGTTTGGTAAGATATACAACTTTCGTTAAGTGCGCGTCTCTTACGTTCAGCACATTTTATCGATCGAAGAATCGCCGCTCATAAATATTAAAAAAGACTTTATGGAGAGAGTATCAATTTTGACCAACGGTATAATGTACTCGTGTATTATTTCCACCACAAAGTTTTCGATACATGAACTCTTTAGAATGTATTTTAAATTAAATTTATGATTTTAAAATTTTCATTTTTAATAAGTATTTTCATTTTTTTTAGATTTAAACTTAAATAAAGAATACTTCTATTTTGTTTGATCTATTTTTGCTGATTGTGGATATATTGAAAACTGATATTTTGACGTTTTTAGGTATTTTCAGGGTTTTGTAATTGCAAATATTTTTGTTGGTTTTTATATTAGTGATTTCTTAAAATTACAACCGTGATATATACACAGCGTACTTTCATTTACGAGTATGAATTATATTTGATATCAATCGGGAAGCATTTTTAGAAAAAAAACTTCGATTACACTGCAGTACACTTTTTTGCGTAAAAAAGAGTGGGCGTATCTTTTAAACGTGTCTGACATACTTCAAATTAAATAAAGATTTATTATTGGAAGTACTCATTCAGTTTGAAAATGGATTCAAAAGAAGTGAATAATTAGCGATAAATTTATGCAAAACCGAAATGCCATTATTCACGCGGTAACGTTTGTTAAAGTGAAGTGAGCGAAAATCGACAGGGACAAACGATGCTTTTTTACAAGTCTCGCATCAACGTCACTGTAATAAGCCCCTCAAAACATTGCGAGCATCCGTCACAAGTATACAACGAAAAATTAGTGAAACGAGGGAAAGTTCGACCGGCCAAAACAACAGTTTGAAGCAAACGAGCGAGTCGCGTCTCACGAGGTGGCAAGACAGAGAGAACGAGCTCGTCGTTGCTGGAGGGATAAATTTTAAGGAAAGATAAATGAACGAGGCGCGAGCGCTCACTCGTGCGGAGTGGAAAATATCGGGCGCGTTATATGCGCGCGCGCGAGTGCGGGGGAGTATTGTTCGCGCCTCTCGCTTTCACGCAGCTGCACGCCGCTGGGCCATAAATTCTACGCTCACGCTCTTCAAGAGATGCGCGCGAAATTAAGCCCCCTCCCTCTCCTTCCTTCCGGGACACGTCCTTTTCTGCGACTCCTCCTCCTCCTCCTACCCCAAGGCCGTGATTAATTTCTCGAGATGCCCGAGGATCGGCCGCTAGAGGCGAGGAAGGTATGTACACGACGCATTTTTTTTCGGGCCGAGGCGAAATGAAGGACGTGGGGGAGAGAAATAGCCGTGCGCATGCGCGAGCTTGAGGAATTTCGTCGAGGCGTGCGCGCGTGCCTTTTTTGCCGAGGAGAAGCGAGGTGAGATTGTGCGGGATCTAAGAGCATTGCTAAGATTGCGAAAAGTGAATGGCAATCATGGGAGGTGCAGGTTGTCTGTTGTAACGTGGTTGGAAAAAAGTTTGGCTCTGTTATACGGATTCTTTAGAGACGCGTATAATATTTAAAGAACTAAATGGTGAGTGTCAGTATATGTGGAATTCTTCGGTAACTTTGCCCTAAACTGGTTCCAAAAACGACCGAAATTAAATTTAGAGGCACATTTTTGAAGGCATAGGCACACCTCTCAAGTAATTTTTTTCTTGTTCTATGGGTCATAGGACAGACCATAAGAACTTGTTGCCAAAGAAAACAGCCTTGTGACATCCTTTTATCGTCAAATCAATTTTTCTTATGGGAATTTAACATGGGAAAAATTGACGAAAAGTAGTCATCAATGATCAAGTAATATTAACATTCAAAATATGTTAACGAATTTGTACATTTTACTAATTAAAGTACAAGAATAGGGCTTTGATTTAAGCTGAAGATGGTTAAAATCGGACAATTAAGTGCAAAGTTTCATGCATTTGAAAATCGTCAAACATGACGAAAAACAATGAAAATCTTAAAAATTTCGTGAATTCAGAAAAAAAACGCTCATAATTGTCCGATTTTAACCATCTTCAGCTTAAATCAAAACTCTATCCTTGTATTTTAATTAATAAAATGTACAAATTCGTTAACATATTTTAATGTTAATATTGCTTTATCATTGATGACTACTTTTCATCAATTTCTCCCATGTTAAATTCCCATAAGAAAAATTGATTTGACGATAAAAGGGTGTCACAAGGCCGTTTTCTTTGATAACAAGTTCTTATCGTCTGTCCTATGACCCATAGAACAAGAAAAAAATTACTTCAGAGGTGTGCCTATGCCTTCAAAAATTTGCCTCTAAATTTAATTTTGGTCGTTTTGGAACCAGTTTAAGGCAGAGTTTTCGAAGAATTCCACATATGCGTGATTTGAGGAAATATGTTGAAATGGTATTATGAAATAAGTAAAAATAATTTTAACGTATTCGGGAAATAACGTGATATTTAAAATGTATAGTGTTTATTGCATTTAAAAAAACTAAAAGTTCATCGAAAAAAGAGGAAATTTTTCTTCAAAAAAGAGTAGCTATGAAAATATGTGTAAACTTTTTTTTAAAACGAGTACAGATACAATATTTGTTTTAGAGTTGTTTTAATGTATCAGGATACTGTAATAAAGCTATTTTCAGTTTAACAATTACGATTTAATGTACTGTTAAAATATATGCATTTTTTTACAAAACTTTGTAAATGACATCATGAAAAAATTCAGTATTTTTGACAAGAATGTTTGTAAAATTGAAAAAAATGTATGTTTACTTTCGGGTTTTCGGATTTTCCAAAAATTTCACTTTCCATGAAAAATAATCCTCTGAAGAGCTGAAATTCCAGCGTAGAATGAAGTTTGAAATTCTCGGAAATTTTAAAAGAGTTTTTCGCCATTTTTTAACGGAACGACGTTTTATTATGTGCAAACAACATTTTTCAAGCTAATAATTGCTCAAACGTATAAGGAAGTATTTTTCCCTCATTTTCTTTCTCTCTCTATACTTGCTGTAATTTATATTGAAAGAACGCGCGCGAATCTTTGCCGAGCGGGAGAAGGAACTATGAACGGTACGACAAGAATGACTTTGTACTTTTAATATGTCCGGCATAGTGCGAATAATCTATTCGCCGCGAGTTCGCCTATCCTCGTCAAAGAGTTTCGGAATTTTGCATGAATTATTATATATAATTCTCATCTCTCTCGTTCGCTCGGACGGAAACGCATGATGTAATTTTCGAAAAATTCCAAAATTCAATTTTAATAAGCCGTTAGTTAATCTCCATGTAAAGGATGATGTTAAGATTCTCTCTCTCTCTCTCTCTCTGCGTATGCGTCTCGCGTGCAGTACAGCAACCATAGCGTTCCTCCTCCCCTTTGTCTTGTACGCCTGCACGGGGGCGAGTGGTAAGCTTTGATGTGTGCCTTAATTAAAAACGTAGGCTCGCACCGCACACTGTGCGTACAAGCGCATGAGCGCTTTGATTCATTTTCTGGGGGCGAGTTTGGAATGCGCGCTGCGAGCGAGAGAACCCGCCCCGTAAATATTTGTGTGGAGTTTGCGGTGCGTGCGGGTCAAAAGCGGAAGAGGCGCAAAGAGAAGTGGGAAGTAGAGAGAGAGAGAGAGAGAGGGAGAGAGAGAGAGAGAGGAAGAGAAGGGTGAGGAGAGAGGGTGATAAAGAGAAAGGGGATTTTCCACTCGCCTTTGACGGAGGTGACTAAGGTCAAGTGCTGGGCATTCATTTCGGCGAGCCTGCGTATCACGTCGATCTGCTCGAGGGAGAGCTGCACGGCGTTCAGCTGGGCCGCACCGCACGGTACGTAAGCTGACCAAAACTGCAAAAGACAAAACGACATTGTTGTGGTTAGTTGCTATTATTGGATAAGCATCTTAATTTTATATATATAATTATATTAAGTGTTAATATTTCAAGCATATCTGTATTATTTATTAAACATCATTGTATATGCTTTAATAGTCAATATTATGTTTAATTGATAAATCGGATTAAAGGTATATTAAATGGCTAATATCAGTTGAATAAATATTCAATAAGTCTTTTTCTCTTACGTAGTAATTAAATAGTAGTAAGGGGTAGTTCAACCATCTCACCGCCTGGCCATAATGTGTTTAAACTACTTACAAATACACTTACGATCTTACAACGCAGTCGCATACATAATTTTTAATAAACTTATTGCGTGTATCTCAAATACCCACAATTACCTTTCAATAAAAAAAAAACTAACTTATTATTTTCGCGTACCATAAATTCAACAAACAGCACACTTACTCACTCACTTATACACATACAGTTTCCATCATTGCGGATGAACGCGAGACCACGGGTGCGCTGCAGCGCTTAGTACTAGGCCGAGACTAATGCGCCGACGTATAAACATTAGCCCGCAGTAGCAACAGCAGCAGACTCGTCTCATTCTCTCTCTCTCTCTCTCGCAGTCGCGAAAACCGCAGAGAGGACCGGTTACAATCACCACGAAATGCAGTCGCGCGCCACCGCAACGTGCAATTTTTAAAGTTGCCCAGGTGGCCACCGCCACTACCACCATCACTACCACTGCAGCCATCTCGCAGTTTCGCGTCGCCTCGTCCTTGATACATATATACTTTAACGCTTCCCTTCCTCTCCTATGGTTCGTAATCGTTAAGTCGGGCATTAAGCGCTCGTGCGTGTCTTTTTTCTTCTCGTTGCTCGTCGATGCTCCATGCTGGGAATATGTCTCTCTCACTTTCTTTCTTTTTGCGTCGTTTAACAAGCTTGCTCACGGCAACTATGCCCGCCGCTGGGTTTTAACGTCCTTTATTCAGTGGCGAGAGTAGCGGATATTTATTTACAGATTAAAAAACTAGATTTTTCAGTGGATTGTGTAGAGCAACATCATATATAACTTCTTTACATGATAGTAGTAGAGGTGAATTATATAAAGGTATTTATCAGCTAAATAACGCACAACCTTTTTAGAATGAGATTCCTCATTCATTTAATCTAATCGTAAATATAGAATTTTATTCTAATAGCATAACATAATACCATTTTTTGAAAATCAATATGGTTTGCAGTAACCAATACAAGTAACAAGTACACATATTGCTTATTTACCTTTATAATTATTCCATTTTTCCAAACACTTCCGTTAACAAACAAGACAACACGTATAGTAACATTGTTCGCAGAGCTTAAGCAAAGGCTGTATTATATATTCACGCAGTCTTAGTCTGAGACATTAATTGACCGTAGTGTTCTCTCTCTCTCTCTCTCTCTCTCGGGAGGGTTCAGATGTCAATAACCCCTTCTCATTAGACGGTTAAATCTCCCGCGAAGCGTGAACTACTGCTGCTACTACTACTACTACTACTACTAATAGCAGCAGTAGCAGTGCGCGACAAAGAGCGCAAGCAAAATTCCGCTCGAGTCTGCGGAAAGTAATATTCCCGGCAATTATATGCGGCTTCGATTCCTTCACCATTCATTCTGCATCAGCTGGAGTTGGCGCGTATCGGTTAACGCTGAATCGGCTCTGCGCGCGCGCTCGCGCATCTTATGCAATTCTCTCACTCGCTATACCGAGTGCCAGTAGAGAATTCCCGACGGATTTAAAATGCTTCACCAGTCACCTTCGTTTTATTATCCTCTACCACTTACGTGCGCGCGCGCTCATATTTATCCCGTGCTTTTACTCTAATTACTCGTCACTTTTGAACCCCCCCCCCCCCTTGCTTCCTCTCTTGTTTGCTCACTCTCTCTCTCATTCTCGGCCGTCTTCGTTTGCACCCTGCATTTTTCATCGCGCCACCGCTCCAATTTGTTTGTTTGCGCTCGGTATACGTAGATATATATATATATACTTTTGACGGGGCACACGGCGCGTCTAAGAAGATTAATTAGACTTGTTAGGCCGTATTAAATAGTTATGAGAATCTCGGACGAGGTTGGCGCTGAATAATTCGTTTCCGATGAACACCTAATTATGATAATTAAGTTTAATTGAGTTAAATTGCAAGTTAATGAGGATGAATTGAGATTCGTTGCGCTGAAGGTGCAGAAATTTTACACAGGAAGAGAGAGATTCTATATACTTGCGCACATGCGAATTCTTTAAAAATTATTACAATAATATGGTGTAATTGCTTTAGCGCAATTAGCGAGGAAAACGACCTTTTCGAGAGAAAAATAATTATTTTGCCCTCTTAATACCGGAAGCAGTACAGCCAGCGGTCCACGAGTCAATGCTGCAATTTGTGGATCCCCAGCTAGCGTGTATAACCGGGGAGTTTCTCCGCGGGCGCTCGGTTTGCCCGTGTGCATAATTTATGTATTTGTCGGCTCGGTGTATATATGCCGTTAGTTATATATTTAAGCGCAAAAGGGAGTGGGGGGAGGAAGGGGAACGGACGCCTAGGTAAGCATAATTCCAGAATCGTTATCGAAACGGAACTTGATTAATTCATTCATTCCATCGGGTTTTGCCGATACCATATATATATATACCTTCTAAAAGGATCGACGCGATATTGACGCGGTGAGCAGTGTGCACGCCGTCGTATGGATTTATTTCACGGTTCATTTGTTATACATGTTTGTGGATTCTGTCTCGGAATTATGAACCGCGAACATTGAATCGAATGCGCCTGTAGCACTACAGGCTATGTTTTCGGATGATTTGGAAATTCATCCATATTTTAAGGTGTATGGCAGTTTTTAGCACGCTATTATCCAACGTACAATAGCTCTATATTAATTCCTTATGAAAACACAATAGAGCAGATTATATGAAGCACGTCGTTTGTTACTTTTAGCACACGATTGATAATCCTCAAGTTCGTAATGGCTTCTGCGAATAAATCTTGCATCCCTTATTATTTCCAGATCACTCTACTCCAAGTACTCAGCTCTTAATATTGTACATCGTATAAGTTAAACTCTTAACTCAATAACTGCGAAAATCTTTCTGAAAGAAACAACTTGCTGTTAATCATTTCAATTTGTTTGTATTTTCTCAGTAATAAATCCGGCACTTCAATTTGTATCGCTCTTCCCGTTCGTTTCACACCTTTTGCCCACGCTAAACATATACAGACATACACGTACACACCGGTGTATCCGATTTCGGCTCGACAATTAATAGCTTTCGTGGGTGCTTCGACCCCCGTGTTACACATGAATATTTAATTGAGGCGCTCTCTCTCTCTGTCTCTCTCTCTCTCTCGCGGCGCTGCTGCGGCAGATTAGCATAATATGACACGCACACGCGGCGGTGGCGGCCGCGAAGCGACGACACAGCGCGTGCAGGGAGAATGCCAATCGCGTTACCCCACCCGCCCACCCGCGCGATTCAATATTTACGCTGGCGCGGAGACTCGAAGTAATTAGACCACGGGGGTAATTGGTAGCTCGCGAGAGCCTCAAACCTGCTACTACCTACGTATACATATATATCTATATATACATCCCAACGTATAGGAAGTGAGGGCTTGATGGTATGTGTGTGTGTGTGTGTGGCTGCACTATGTGGTGGTTAGGAGAAAAGGAGAAGACATTTCCACGTATCCGTGCGCTTTGGTTCCTTCGCTCATTCCTCTCCTTCTACGTCGTCGTCGTCGTTCGTGTCTTCCATCGTCGAGTGTCGAGCTGCTCCGCTACCTCTCTGTTTTATTACGCGCTGAAGGGGAAAGGGCAATTGGCCCGGCTACTGCTACTGCTTCTTTCTCCTCACGACTGTTAGACGTAATCTTTTGAATCGACAGTGTACGCCACGACTTAGGAGAATTAATTGCCACGAGGTACTCTGACTCTCTCTCTCTCTCTCTCTCTCGCTCTCTCGCGGTTAGTCAGTTAATTACTGAAAGGGGGAAATTATGAGAATATTCTTTATCCTCAGACAGTTTGTTACGAGAAGTAGTATCCCGTCTAAAAAAAGAATTCATAGCCAATATATTATCTATAGGATAAGCACGATATGGGCAATACATTGCATATAAAATGTATATGGGTAATATATCGCCATGGCGCGGGTGCCAAACCTCGACCACACTATTTTCTATATAATGCCCACATCATTCCCATATTTTGTTTTCTTGAAGTACGGGATAAATATAAGAAAGATGTTGGACATACCCTGGCCAAGTATGGCCGAAGTTTGACTTTGGTGCCGTGGCGACACGTGGAGATTTTATCAATAAGTCACGTTATCAAGTAGTGGAACTAGATATTTTGATATTCTAGCTGGATATTTCTCTATAAATGTAGCGCATGTATTAGGAAATATAGATGGGCGATTTTAATCAGTGGCATACCTAGTCAGAGCTTAATCAGATTATTATATGTATATCTCATCCCTTTGATCATACCGAGTATATTGCAAATGACCAAATGCACAAATGTTGGTTTGTGTTTCGTATCAGTAGTTTCATATGTATCTTCAGCCGAAGGTTTATTGAATTTCCATAGCGTAACACGGGAATTGATTCAACCGACTCACGTTCGACACGTAATAATACTTTTATATTAATTTCACTTTTCGTTTTATAATCAATATAAACAGTATACACAAACAAATATTTTATGATCAAAATAACTATTTTTTTATACTAACCTTGGAATAGACTCGTATTAAAAGTGTGACAAATATAATTTGCAATTCTTTTATAATTTCACTATATAAATATAGTAATTTTCATGACAAACATTAACAACTTCCGACCGAAAATGGATCTATCCCATATCTAATATATACTTTTTTTCTGTTTGCAAAGCTGGAATACAGCTTTCGGTTATTATTATTACTTAGCGAGAGCATAATTTAGGCGAACGATCTATAAAAAAAGTACAACAGCTGTTAATTATGATCTCATCAAGGCGAACTTGAGAAAAAGCTAGTATAGAGTTAGACGAACAATAGAACGACTTGGAAGAAAACCGCAGTAAAACTCACTCACGTTTGCGCTCACTCCTCTTTTGTTTCCCAACGCATCCTCGCCTCTACCCACTATATACGGAAAGAGAGAGGTCGTTTCGCAGGCTGCTGCTCATGCTGCAGCGGCTCAACGATCAAACTTCCGAAATTATCAAATCCAAGCCAGCGAGATAGCGAGGAGGCGCGTCGTGGGCACGAGCAAAAGGGAAGGAGGGAGAGTCAAAACTCTGGCGAAATTCACCTTGGAATAACAAGATCCACGCCTTCCGAAGTAGCGCGCGCGCGCCCAAGCTCCTTCAAAACTTAATCCACGAGGTGCTAACTTTTAATTTTGCGCGAGACGCCGGTGAGAGTGGGGAAAGGGAGAAAGAGGAGAGGGAAAAGGAGGGGGAGTAAGAGACGCAGATAGGGTTGAACCATTCAACCGGAGCTTTAACTTGCTGGAAACTCGAACGGCTATAAATCAAAACGACCGCAATATTTACGAGCATTCGTCCGCCCACGCTGTCCCTACGCCACAGTGCCGTGCGCAGTCGCTTTTACTAACTTTTGAGTCTGTGGAAGTGTGTGCATGTGTGTATATATATATATATATATATGCCGAGAAATTTTCGAATGCGTATAAAATTTTAAGACGATACGCCTTGCAGCGGTGGCGCTGTGGATTACCCTCGAGTGCAGGGTAATTAGATGAATTGAAATGGAAAATTTGCTTGTGCGCTCTCTCGCGTACCGTCTAGTTATAATTTGAATCTTTCGCGGTGGGAAATGCACTGCGAAATTCTTGATGAGTTTTTGGCTAAGTGTTGATTGCTGCTTTATCGGTCAATTACTCGAGGATCGTATTTGTCACGATAAGGAATAGAAAAACAAAAGAGGCGTGTATTTTTTTCGTGTATTTTTTTTCTATGAAGAGTTTCTATATATACACATGATAAAATCTACTCGATAACAATTACAACATATTTTGAAAAGCTGTTGTTGGCATTAGAAATGTATTCAACGATTCCAGTCGAGTTAGCTAGAGCAACGAATTGGTTTGACTATGCAGTATTTTCACGTATTAAAAAGTTATTATTCCAGAAATTTACTTATGGATTAATCGCGGTGGTGTTATAGACGTGATTCTTCTGGGTGTAATAGTCTACTGGAGATCAGGAAATAAATAAATTACTCTAACTCCAACTTAAAAGGATATCATCTAAATCTTCAATTCGCCTGCTAACGCGATTCGCAAAACTATCCTATCTCTAGCTATAGCTGCATCATAGGCTAACTACAGCTGACTCGCGCGAGTCCGTTTGCGACTCTTTACGTATACGTGTACACACAACACGAAATAGGTGGGGAAGGAATTGGAAGGACTTACTCTCGGCCAGGAGATGCTTTCTCTCTTTCGCCTTTCTCCCTTGTCGCGACGGAGATGCTGGTAATCGGTGGGCTACACTTTTTCTCCCGTTCATCCCTCTTGCCAATGATTCACTAACGTCGCACACGCTGCTCTCGGTTTTAGTTGACTGGTCACCTAATTCTTCACTGTTACATGCGATTGCTGGTAGTGTCTCGTCGCGGCGGCGTCGTCTACTGTTGTTGCTATCGGCCGGACTTCCAGACAACGATATTCATCTTGCCCCCAAGGCTGCTCTTTTGCTGCAGCTGGTGGAACATCATATCGGCGAGGCGAGGAAGGAAGCTTATGCGAGAGAGGCCAGAGGCAAAAACAGTGGGGATGGGTGCTCGTGTGTGTGCGAGGTGTTACGCGTCGTATTCACGGTATTTTCGCGAGTATTTTTCTCCTCGGTCTCGCTCTTCTACAATGACTGATCATTTTTACATGTCACACGGGATGAATATAGTTTGTACAGTATTTGAATTTTTTTTTAATATTTTGATTTTTTGCTGTTTTATATTTTAACAAAGTCAATGTAAAGTTAAAAATATATGGATGTAACAAGTCAAGATTTGCTTTGTATGTTAAATAGTATGTTTTTATATCAACCAATTTTCAGAGGTAATTGAATATTAACTGTTTATTATTTTACAAATTATTTACAAGAATATTTTTTGTTTATTTGTAGAAAGAACGCCTGATCTGATAAATAACGTTTTTATGAAGTTAGATTTTTGAACTGATTTATTTTTCATTGAACGAATTATCGTATTTTGTTTTATTTTCCGACGTCGCATTCACGTTCAAAAATATTTTTTCAATCGGCTGTATTAAAATAATTGTAATTTAAAATTTTCGATGTGCAATTAATTAGCAAACAAAAATGTTATTATTTAATATTATTGAATGTTATAAAGATTATTTTCACTCTATTATTTTATTTATAAAAATTCAAATATTATACGTGTTATTTATTATTAACACTGCAAACAAATTTTCGTAAGTATTTTAATTTTCCCTTGTTTTCGAGATAAAAATTATTTTCAATAATCTTTTAATTCATTATTCGATGATAAAAGGAGTAAAAATATATTAATTTTGTTCAAAATTCTGGCAAAGAGAAAACGAGAGAAGAGAGAGGGAGCGAGGGAGAAAGCTCTGCAGATCTTTTGGCCAAGTTTGTTATTGAATAAAATTCATTTATTTTGATGGTAGAGAATCCTATATTTTTAATTATGTTTTATCGCAGCCTTAATTAAATGCAGCTCTTCTTTACAATTTTATCATTAAATGTGTTCGCTGGGTATTAGTATATTTTTTATAAATTAAAGTATACATTTTTTAGTAAGAATATGAACTTACAAAAATGAACATAAAGTATCGAAAACTTCACTTCGATTGTTAAGAATCTCATAAAAATATCACGTACAGAAAATTCTTGTATTTATTCTACTTCCAAACTACTGTTATTATAATTAATTCTGTGACCCAAAAAGTAACCTAAATGAACTAATATCGAGCTTTTGGATAATTGTACAGGGAGAGAAATTTTGTAGTGAAAATTACAAATATTCGAGACAAAATTACCAGTTTCTATAGTAATGGTCAGACAGACCGACAAATTCAAACTTTTTACCAAAGTACCTTAGTAAAATTTTTTTAGTTAATATAAATTTAAAAAATTAATTTTTCCATATTAATGGATATTATATAGTATTTTAATATAGAAATAGAAATAAGGATGAAAATACATTAAACTAAAAAATACTATTACAGAAGCACGATTCGATCCCACGATTTTTAGGTTGACAGTCCAACGTTCTACCGAGTGCGCAACGGAAGCTGTTAACGACAGTCATTTGAATCGCCGTTATTATTTACAGAGCGATATTTGTTTTGTTTTCATTTGAACGTCGCGCACGCCTCTAGTATCAATATCCTGAAACACAATATTCCGCAGTGCCCATGCGCGAGAAAACAAATACAAAGGTTACTTGGTAAAATTTATCAGTCACCTACTTAGTAAATTTTGACAGTTTTCTGAGTAAAAATTATTAGGTAACCTTGTAAAAATGACTAAATCTCAATTTTTACCAGTGTACATGATAATTTTTACTAAGATAATTTGGTATTTATTTTAAGTGGTTATGATAATTTTTCTTGGAAAACTTATAAATTGTATTAGAAATCTGAGAATATCACGGCCTGTAGCCGTGCACTACTAAGGCGCCTTGGTGATTCTTACTCTAAAATTTCTCTCCGTATACATATACTGTAAACAAAGGGAGTTTAGTATCTCTACAGGGTTAATCCTTGTTTGTTTCCTCCAGATTTTAATGATTTTGAATATTCAAACTGGAGTTTCGGTCACCGACTCCCGCGCGGCCATCTACGATCTTTCTATTCTGACAACTCACACAATCCTATACTACCCGTACACGCAGCGCCAAAACTAAGCTTCATTCCACAGACACATACATACGCATGCGTGTATATGCACGCACTATCGTCTTTACGGTCGAGCGGCCGACTTCGTAAATCAGAGGCCGCACACTGCGGTCTCTCGCGCCCTGCTTCTATTGAAAACGGAAAGTTTAATGGTCCGAGTGGAAGGGGGAGGGGGGCCTGCAAGACCTTTCGCGTGTGCCGCCGCCGCCGTTCTGCAGTCGTATAAATGGACATTCGACGGCGTAGGGGCCAAGAGTGGTAGTAGTAGTAGTAGTAACGGGGTTATTTCGAGGTTTCGCGTGTGCAGCTGCGTATATATAGTTTGGTCAAAGCAACCGTCCAGAAGGGAGACTGATAATGCGAGCGTAGCGTGGCAAACGATGGGCAGCTAGGCGCAGGCTTCATTCGTGTCGGTTGTACACGAGGACTGTGGGGAAGGATGCTGTTGGAAAACGAGGTGGGTGGAGGTGGGAGGGATGATTGTGCGATCGACGTTTCGAGAGGAGTCGAGTGTTGATTGACGAGTGAACGATAATTCCTGTTCTCTTGTTTTCTTTTTTTCAGAGGATAAATCTGGCTGGTGAAAAATTGAATGTATTTCGTTTCGTTCTTTTTTTATTCGAACGTTTTTATCCAGCTGTGTGAACAAAGAATGTTAAAATTATTTGATTTGTATTAATAAACGATTTCCTATATGCAGGAATAATTTTTTAGAGTGCTATTGGCAGTTCGCTGAAATACAAGAATAGATAGCGAACAATTATAATAGGTGTGGGTGTAACAGGAAAATATTATTATTTCGCTTGAAGGACTCAATAATAATAATAATAATAATAAGATATAGTTCAATAAAAATTGAAAGAACAAAAGTATATTCAAGAATTGCGGATTATCAGCATAAACAAACGATATCAAACATCTGTTGGTAAACACTCGGCATCCTGCTAGGATCCCACTTTTCAGCCTGTGAGTAGATAAATGCAGAGTCCGTTCGGACGTGACGTATCTCGACCGATCCTTTTTGCGCCTTCTTTTTTTTCCTCAAGAGTCTCTGACCCCTCTCGAACCCTCCTATCGAAACTAAACATTCACCGACTACGACTTTCGCGCACAGATGCCGTTTATCACCGAGGCAGTTTCCAGTCGTTCGTCCGAGGCGTCAATGGATCTCGTGCAACTAACAAAAGAGCAGAAAGGAGAGAAGTGAGAAAGCGTGACCGTGAATTATGAATCGTCGAGGTGTTTAATGACTTTGGTTGCGTTTTAAGCGTGATAAACTGCGAAATTATCGACGGGTTGCGCGCACGAGAGTGACACGCGCCGCGCGTAAAATAGATATATAGAACGTTCCGGTGCTGGGCGCCCTCTCGTTGCTCCTTCCGATCCCATAAATCTGTCATACTTTCGTGGTCTTCTGAAGTTCTCCGGGATTCTTGTTTTCTGTTTTTTTTTTATTCCTTTGTCGGAGTGAATTTGCGGGTTTTCTTGAGGGAAGAGTGCTAAATTTTAATATAGTTAGAAAGACTTTTTAACTCGATTCTCATACCTATATTTCATTTAACTTCGTGTCTATGAGGCGATGGAAAAGTTCATGGAAAGGTAATTTAAAATGATATCTCCAAAAAAATGACAGCATTAATATTAATAAAAAAGAAAATGAAAAATAGAAGAATTACAATTGTAAAACTATATGTTGGGTAATACGAGTATTCAGCGCATTACGTTCAATCGACCAAAAAACTTAACTAAACATTTCGTTTTCATTCTATCTAAGAAATAAGAAGAGAAGCTCACGTTCAAAAGATCGCGTGAAGAATAAAAAGTCAATCTCTAGAACACGCCAGTGGCTGCGCGCGTAACCCTTCATAGGCAGTTCGGCCTTCGCAGATACTTTCCACTCAATCCGCATTCCTTCTGCATCGAGCGCAAAGAAAAGAACAGCACGCGAATGAAGCTCCACTCCCGTTCGATTCCCTCCCCGCTTCCTCCTTCATACACGCGTTGCCTCCAGGAGTGAGAGAGAAGAGCGAGAGAGGAGAGAGAGAGAGAGAGAGAGATGAGCTGGGATTGGTGAATGCGATGCTTCTGCGCCAGCATAACCCAACAACGAGTAGGGCGCGGCGTCGGCAGTGCGCCGGTCCAGAGTAAACAAGGAGAGGAGAGCACTTTGGAATCGCTGATTACCTCTTATCTCGGCAGAGTGCAGTAGAGTCGGAAGGCTGCCCTTTTCGACGACTCGCCGTTGCTGCTGTGGCGGCCACTTCCTTTTCTCTGCTACTTCGTTCGTTCTTCTTGGCGAACTTCGACGCCCGTGCTAGCTCCACTCGCGTACTCATTTCGGTTTGTTTCGTTTTTATTTCTTTTCCCATCTTCTCTCTTCCCGAATCTCCTGACGTTTTTTCCATCTCTCCGATCGCTTCCGTTCCCCCTTTTTTTTCTTCGATTTAATTTCGATAGTTTCGATGAACCGTTCTGAGTATTTTGAATAGCTCTCGTAATGTTTGTTTGCTGTGCGAGATTTCATCTAATGGAAATTAAAGAAGAATACGGACTGCGTGGCCCACTTTAAATTTGTAAGTCGTATACGTACGAAAATTGCATTGTTGTTTAGAGAATAAAAAGAAATTTAATGAAATTTGATTCGTCGTTGAAAACAGTGAAATTCAATACAGTATGCTTTTCATGGAAGTAGTTTAAGCCGAGTCTAGTCAGGCATTGATTTGAGATTGATTCTTTTTTTTATAACTTTTCCATTTAGTAGCCAATTCGCAAAGTAATATCATTTTTATACTGCGGGTATCGTCCTTTAACAGTAAAACATTTTATGAAACGGCCAGATACTTCTATAATATAATAAATATAAAAACTTACAATAAAAGTTATGCGAAAATTGCTGAAAAAGTAAAGATGTAATATTGATACACTAATGTGATGGAATTGATCACATTATTAGTTTACTTTTATTAGCGAACAGATTAAAATTATTCGAGTGGATAATTATCAATACGAATAATAATAACCATTATTTACCATATTTTAGTTCATAGATTTTAAGAGTCGTTGATATGGATATCAGTCATTCAATTTGATTTGTGTATACAAAAGAAATAAATTAAATTATTGTCATAAGAGTTAATTGATGAGATAATTATCCGTGCCTTTGAAATTATTATTAAAAAAAATGAAAGAGCGAGCACTACGCGCATCGAAATGTGAAATCGAAGCGTGAGCTGAATAAGCAACTGTTCCAAAATAAAGTTGAAATAGCTGCTTATTCGACTCACGTATCGAAACGTCATTCATCAAAAGTTTCCGAGCATGTGCATATGTGCTGAAACAGATTTTGGAATACCCGAAATGCTCGTCCTGTTCATGACAGCAATTCGACATTTGAAGTGCAAACTTTTACGCTGCATGGCTCACTGACAGTTCAGTGATAGCGCAAACTTGTAGTTTAACGAGGTTGTATACGCGAAACAATAACGTTGACAAATAAATTTAAAAATATATCGTTGAGAAGCATTGAATTACAAAATTAAGGTATCAAAGTTTCGTTGCGTAGATATAAACGACTTCGTTAAACAAATTAATTCGATAAAATTCCATAAAAGCAGTTACCGTTAAAGGAAAATCGAATCGAAAAACTATTATAAGCGTAAAATAGTCTATCTAAATCCGAAATCTCCACGTACGTTGAATGTCACTTACTCCGGCGACTTTCATTCCGTCGACTCACTCGCTTGCAGCCGGGCATTCACGCTCACCTGAACTCTCTTCCACTGCGAAATCAGCTATCTCGCACACGGTCAGCATTCCCACTCTCTCAGCTCGAAATCTCTCTGTTCCTCGTGTCCTTCAAATCGCGGTCGTTTACACGCCCTCAGCACCTTGGATTCTTATTCCAGCTGCTTTCTTTCTCTCTCATTCTCACGCGACGGGGATCGTCGCGGCGGCGTTTCATCTCACGCGCCTCGAAGAGCTTTTATCTGTTCGCCGTGAACGTTGAACTTTCCTCGGTGTTCTCGTCGTATAGGCGCTACTCTCGCTTCTCCCCCCCCTCTCTCTCTCTTATTCTCTTTCTTTCGACGTCGTAGTGTCGCGCCGTTTCTTTTTTCTCCCTTTATTTCCGCTAGCGAGCCTGACCGTTTTCTTTTTATCTCTTCGATGCGCGAGAGCGAGAACGCCTTTGTTAGGGAGGTGAGCGAACCGATGCGCTTGCTCGTTCGCTCGATCGAGGAATCCGTATTGAGCACGGCGGATGGCTGTGTTGCGAATTGCAATAGGTCTTTGATAGGTAAATCTATCTGGATGACTTTTATCGTGTTCTGTTACTTGTGTCCTTTTAAATTTAAGAACCTCGTAAGTAGAAAACTTTTTATTAATTTCTAACGTTGTGTACAAAATTCGACAGGGTTCATGGTTGTTATTGAGAGAAAATTCTAGTAATAGTTACTTAAGTGTATGGTTTAATAATGATACAACTTTATAGTATAGTAACTATTACAAGTCAAATGCTATTATTTACATTATATTTAACTAGGGGGGCTGTGTATCCCTGCATGTCTCGCTGCGCTCGACACACCAACCCCCCGCTCCTCGCTTTGCTCGTCGCATGTAAAAACTTTGTTGATGTTTAAAATCGTTTTTTTTAGTTTAGTTACGAAAAATCAATTTTACATCAGCATATGAAATAGTAAAAAGTTTTGTTTTAATTATACCCACATATTTAATACCTTTCACTAGTACACTAAAAAATATTATTTTTACAAAGAAATAAAAAATAATAAATCACAATAATTAGAATAATCCTTTTATATTCGCATGTCACATAGAATATTTAAAAAAATAAACCGACCAGATTCGTCCAATGTGGAAACTCGATTACATATGAACGTATAGACTTACATATATTTTAGAATCAATGTCACACTTTCATTTTTTATATTAAATGAACGTTGCAATTAAATAGAAGTACTGCTTCTATTCAAAATCAACGAAGTGTACTGCGTGGGCATTGTAGGACTAGCGAGATAGAGCCAAAGCCGGTACGCCTGCCGGCGTGGTTGGCTTTGGCCGTCACTGCGACTGTCGGACGCCCCCTCTCACTCCCCTGGTAGTTATCGTATCCAGTATTATTATTTTTTATTTATATTCCAAGACATAATAGATTAACGTTTGATAAATCCTTTTCTTTATTTTACAGGTTGAGTATAGTATTAAGTGCAAGAGGATGGTCAAGAAGCCAATGTCACTAAGGTGCCAGCTCAACTCCCATTGTTCAAACTACTCCTTGTTGGGGTCTACAGAAAGCTTGCATGTTGCAGCTCTTTCCCTCTTTCTCAGTATAGGTTTTCCAGACATCTATTCAACTTAAAAAATTATATGTAATAGTTTTATGTAAAATTAATGTTAAATAGGAAACATTTTGATTTCATTATATTTTACAACTTTTAAATTTAACTTATTTGTACTAAAATAAAATGTCAAGTTATAGTTGAAAATCGACTATCGTATATTTGGACATTAAAATTAGAGTTTACAGTAGCTCGTCAAGAACTTAATTGTACATGAAAATGTTAAAAAGTTTTATTTTATCATGTTCTACAACTATTACATTTTACTTTTCTGTGTTAAGCTAAATTCTGTCGAGTTATAACCGAATATCGAGCATTTTAAATATATTTAGGGATTTAAGTTCGTTTTTATATGTTTAACTCGTCAGGAATTGTTTTTACGATTTTTTGAGATATTTCTTGGAGTTCGTATTTGAAAACTTTTTCATCGATCTTTTTCATTTTAGAACCATAACTTAGGTATAGGAGTATATTAGAGGAGTATTTTCTCAGAAGCCTGATAAAAGCGATCAAAAATTTGTTCAGATAATCGAGTTAGATGCGTACATACGGACGTACAGACATACATACATTACAGAAAATGCTTAAAACGCACTCATTTTGGATTGGAAACATTTTTTATACATTCAATTGTTAGTTTTTGAAATAAGACAATTTTCGCTATGGTGAAATTATAAGGCTCTCCCGAGTAGCGGTTGTGCCTAAATAGTAGACTTTACTATTCAAGCATGCCATTCTAAACTAGTAACGAGATATTATATATATATAAAACACTAATTTTAAAATAAACTATGAATAAATTCAAAAATAATGAATCTAAAGTATCTATAGAAACGTAGAATCAAGAGGTCAATTTTTTTTTCTTTTAAAATCACCTAATTCGCTTGTAATCATCCCATATATTACCCTGAATTTTTTCAGATTTTTTTCACTTCTAGTTTTTTGGTGGCAGAGGGTCAAAGTTGGTGATTTTAGCATT
>JAWWEQ010025169.1:0-26390 GCA_035583055.1 Torymus tubicola | reverse complement strand
CATTCACATTACATGATAATACACAAAATTACACAAAAATAAATAGTTATCGATTTCAATTACAAAATGATATATTTAATTCTACTTACCTAAACGATTCAATGAATATGTTTTTCTTGATATCTCTCGATGAGTTTCACGGAAAAATTTTGCACGAAAAAATTTTGCGACCATGCGTTTCAATCTTGAAAACGGAAAGACTGAAATTTCTATGCTTCGATACAATGTTGCCAATATCGATCCTCGAAATCGATATCGAACTCGAGAGGCAAATATAGCGCGAAATGTTCTTGTATAATAAAATAGAATATTTTGATATAGAAATTAATTAAATGTTTTATATGTGCATTTGAGTAAATCAATAAAAAGATTTAAATTATTCAATATCCGATTGATTAAAACTTTGAGTATTTTTTATAATGGAACATTCGTGAGTTCTCAAAGAATTCTTCTTTTTAGAATCTTTATTTATACATATCAGCTAAAGTATTCATAAAGAATACTCATCGAATATTATAAGTAATTAATCAAAGATTTTTATTACTTATTTATTGCAATAAGACTTCTTTGTGAATAATTTGTGATTACTTTTTACCAATTTTTATATTTTCAGTCTAAAAAAAGTATTTCTAAAAAGTATTCTTTGTGAATACTTAAAAATAACTATAAGTATTTTTAATGATCGGACATTCCTGAATTCTCAAAGAATTCTTTTTTTCTGAATCTTTGCTTATTGGGATAATATACTATTAAGAAAATTAAATCATCTGTACTTTTGTATCTGGAACAAGTCAGTATGATGATCATAATTATTGTAAAATACCTTTCCCACAAAGTTCTACGGATGAGAAAATATTTGAATCACATTTTCCTACAGATATTCAGCAATTAAAAAAAATTCTTTTATAAATACAATTTTTCGATGTGATAATGATAACGCCTCTGTGCTCTATGCTGATCATAATAATTTTTTAGGCAATTCTACATGTAAACAGCATAATATTGTTAATTGTATTTCAGATGATATAGAATGTATACAAGGCACTTTGATTTCTGATAAAGTTGTAGCTAATAATATAATTAAAGAAGATTTATTAAAAACTTCAGTTCTTAATATGAAGGAAAGTAAAGAAGTTTTTGTTATAAATTCAGATAAACAAAATATCGATGATTGTATTCCAAATAATATTGGAGTACACGGCTCTTTAATTCCTGATGAAGTTAGATCTAATAATATTGTAATTAAAGCCTTAGGACAAACTTTAGTTCGTAATATGAATAATGTTAAAGAATTGTTATAATAAATTGTTATAATAAATAAATTGTTATAATAAATTCAAATAAGATGTGTGATAGTATTGTTGAACATTATATGGGAGAAATGGATATTGTATACTCTTTTTGTAGAGCGAAACACTTTTTAAAAGAAAGAGTACAATCGAAGGATACTTTTGATGATTACTGTTATAATTATGGAAAAGTAAAAATCGATTTATTTAATAATTATCCTGAAAAATTAAAAAATTTATTTGAAGGAACTGATAATAACTCAATAAATTTTTTCCAAAATATTCAACGATATAATAATGCATTTTCTTTTGCTTCACTTAGTGCAATATTGTCAATTTTAATAACAGGAGACCTGGGCCATTTTGCTTTAAAATTCAAGGTCAAATCTATTATCAAATTAATACATCATTAAATCCTGAGTCTGGGAGTAATCCTTCTTATGGACAATTGTTTATTTACGATAGAGATGAAGCTAATGAATATCGGTCGATAAAAAATAATTTAATTTCCGAAATAATATTTGCTATAGATCAAATAATGAGAATGAAAATTTGTAAGAGTAAAATGAACGTAAAATTTTCTACTTTTTCCATTTCTGGGATCAAAAATAGCGGTTCCTATTAAAAAAAAACACTGACCTTGAAATAACCTTGAAAATCGCGTTCAAGGTCAAAGTCGTTGGTACCATTAGGTGGCCCCCTTTGAACCCTAAAACTTTTTCTTTGTCATTTTTTGCTTCGAGTACATCTTCCAATTTCTGGTGGTGGGCGATTAAAATGGTACACCTTGTATATAGTTAAAAAATATCTAAAGAGACAATCGTTCCAAAAAAAGAAACTCTTCAGATGAAGGATCCTCGAGAGCACATATCATACAGTTTAGAATAGTCGCATGCGTATATATGGAGGCGAGGGAATGAGAAATTTTTGAGCGCGGATATTCTCGTGCAAATTAGAACGCTCTCGAGTGTATATGTATATAGCAAGCTAACGCGAACGAAGCTGGTTATATACTTCTGGAAATAAGTCCGCAGCTATTCTCGTATAAAACGATATATATGTACCGAGCGTATAGAGAAAGAGAGAAAGATGAGCGCTTTTTTCGCAACCCCGCGTCAAGGTCACCATACGGGGATATCTGCGTTGAACGATATACCTTATTGCTTGTGTAATTATAACGTGTTTAAGAAAGTCGTTTTCAAAAGAGCACCTCCTACTATACCGCTGCATACGGTTTAAAATAATTTCGCGAGGAACGGCGCGCGCGTATACGGCATTAGCGGTCATTATTATATATATGCTCCGAAACCACCGTGGTCATCAAGTTCTCGTTAAAATTTTTTCTTGTGGGGTTCAACAGTGTACGTCAACCACAAAAAAAAAAGAAGGGGGAAAGAAAGCAATGCAACATTTTTAAATATTCCCGCAGTCCACGTGAAAATTAAACGAATTATAATGAAAATATACGTTTCCGAAAAATTAAACTCGAGGTATTTTCGTCGTATATGTACAAAATGAGAAGTGACAACAGCGGTGGTATAAAATTCTACTCGTAAAAAGCGCAAAGCTTATTAAAAATGAAAATAAGAGTTCTGTGAAATTATATTTCTCAAAAGAAATTAAACGACGTTATTGCTTTATATGTATATATATATAATACAGTAGCAAAACAAGTAAGAAGGTCTCACCGTTTATATATATGCGGCAGCCGCTTCCGCACGCGCGCCTCTCCGAGATAACGAAATAGACGCAGCTCATTAAAAGTTTGACTTTGGGATCCATTAACTGGGCTTGGTGCTACATACCGCGCGCGTGCGCACGCGCGCTTCTACGACAAAACGGCAGGATTTCCCGCATCTGGTATAAAGCACAAAGGACTAATCCGTAGCAGCAGCAGGAGGAGCAGACCTGCAACGACGGGGACGTTTTTCACGGGCCACGTGGTAGCGCATCCTTAATGAGTTTTTAAATGAAATTCTCACAGCCGCACGGTAACTGTTCATTCGGCTACACCCTGGTTTTGTAGCTTTCTCTCTCTCTGTGTGTGTACATATTTCCGGTCGCGGATCTTTAATTAAACGCGGCGAGAAACGTCGCGTATAGCTGCGCGTATAAAGCCCCCAGGGGCAAAGTCTCTCTCTCCCTCTAAGCGCGTTTGCGCGCGAACGCTATATAGCATTCTCTCTCTCTCTCTTCTCTCTTGGTGTGCTATTCATTTCACCTCCGTCTCGTCGTTTTATACTACCTTTTTTTCGGCTATTCCCGCCTGTGGGTCAAGTCCATTTCTCTTGTGGCGCGAGTGAGCGCGAGAGAAACAAAAAGCTCTTTGTGTGTGATGCCGGAAATTCGCGTGTATTTTCCTCTTTCTCTCTCTCTCTCTCTCTCGTTCGAGATGTGCCACTCGAGAGGTTTGCCGATTGTATTGAATTCTTTTATATAATGTATATATGTGTGCTGTGATCATTTTTCTTAATTGACAAGCTTTATTACAGTGGTACAGGTTCGTTTGAATAGACCGAGAATAATATAAGATTTTTTAAAACAAATTAATGCTTTGCTTTTCTGATTGAATTAGAAATAGAAGATTTTGTTACAATTGTATGTAGGACAAGTCGTTTTCTTGTCCTGTTCTCGTGTACGTGCTTTTCTGGCCATCAAACTAATCAATCTAATTTCTGATTGCTTTTCCAGTTTACGCGACACACCCTCAAACAGAATCTGTGTAATTGATTCTATTTCAAAGTATTCGCTTGGCTAAATTAATTTAATGAGATTTCTTAAATTACGATGTTTAATTAAAATAGTCTGTTATAAATGCCGGGATTTATGTAAATTTCATTTAATTGAATAATTTTATTATAAGTTAATGCGCCTTAAGTGATTTGATAGAGTTTGAATAACAAATTTAATTGGCTAGTATTGCATAGTATAATTCCACATAAAAGAATATTATGAATAAAGAGATATTTATTGATTACTAGACATTTATTTAGAAAACGTTTGTAATATCAAGATGCTATTCGGTTAATTACCTAAATAAAAGATATTGTGTATACTGACACTCATTCAAATTAATTTGAATATTCCCTATTCTTTTAAATATTTTATATAACATTTTCGAGGTTGGGATTGAAATACTCAATTGTTTCATCTAAAAATACTATAAATTATAAATGGAAGTACTATACGATTTTAACTCACAATAAAATAATATTCTCACGCCTACGCTGTCATCTAGTTAAAAAGTGAAACTTATACCTCATTATACAAAAAAAAGTTTTTCGATAACTTTCTACAATTAATCAAATCGTAAAAACAGAACACACAAGTAGCACTTCTCTGGTAGAAAATTAACGATATTTTATAGTTAATGTATTAATCCAACAAAAGCACTTTTATTAAAAGTCAATATCTAACAATAAGCAACATATCTAAAATTAATACTACTATAATTAAAATAAATATTAAAATTCACATTAAACTGACACCCAGTTATCAACTAAAACCATAATATTATTTTTAACCACAAATTTAACCAAAAAAATCTACCTATATCAACAGTTATAACATTTCCACGAGGACACCTACTACCCTCCTGTACATATTCAACAATACAAAAATTCTTACAGCAGCATACCGATTGTTCTCAAATCCATCGAGCGCCTATTACATCTATACTACGTGCCACCGAAACAACGGTCCTCTATATAGTCACGCACATACTGTATATTCCTTCGTAACAAAGTATTCGACGTAGCACATAGCCTTTCGCTCGAGAACAATAGCCGCAGCATATATACGTATACACGTGCGTGCGGCGTGAAAAGTCGAGCGATAAAAATTCAAATCAACTATACATATACTGACATGTGTGCCCGTGTGCAATATTCTATTTCGGCGGTTGCTATCCTGCAGACCTTGAACGCGTATACGAGTGTACAAAACCATATGCGTATATATAATCCTCGTAGCGATATGCGCAGCGACTATGATATCCAACATTATATATATATGTACCTTTCGTGCATTTCCTTTATGTTTTTGCAGGTTACGTGTCGACGAACTACACTTGACTTGTAGCTGTATGTTATATATATATACTGCATTTACAATCGTGCGGGTGAATAACAAAATATCTACACACATACACGCGGTGAGATTAGAACATATACGCGATTGCGACGCGACTATGCGGTCGGTTAAATTTAAGCGTGACCTTATCGCGGTTCGCTTTTTTCAGACAGCAGGGTTCTTTTATTTTTTTTTATCTAATTTACACAGTGACGGTCGGACATATACGATAGATTTGCATCTGTATATAGCGTTGGTCACAAACAACCGCTGCAATTTTGTAACCACATTGTGCTTTTATTTTTGAGAAATTATACTTATGTCTTACTTGGCTGTGTCGAAATTGTTGAATAATTAAAAATTTGCTCAACAAGGGTTCCCGTTTGAAATATTTAGAAATCTTATTTTAGCTTGAATTTTTTAGGGAAAAATTAGGCGCGTGCTTTGTATAGCGGCTTTTTGAAAGATAAATGAATACACGAGTGGTTATGGTGTAAGGGTAGAGAAAAAAATTACATGGTCTAGCAACATGCCAAGAGGAAAAGCAGTGAAAAAAAGGATGCGCTTTCTCTCTCTCTCTCTCTCTCTCATAGCGCAAGGATTTTACGTGAAATGTAATTTAGAACGCGAGGATTCTAAAATTTAAAAGAAATAGCGTGAATTTTTTTAAAGAGATAGAAGGTAAGAGAGGGAGAAAAGAAAATTCCAGTGAAACATGAAATTTTCTTCTTCAGCCTACATACAATAATATACGCACGCGTGTGCGTCTCGATATAGCTTTATGCGATATTAAAATTCCGCTATAAATTTCACGAGCACGTGCAGACACGCTAATATATATATAGAATTCACAGAGGATGGGCGACAGTCACAGGCTTTCTCTCTTTCTCTCTCTCTCTCTCTCGACTGAAATTTCCATAGGAAAATCCGACCTAATTAAATCTTCCTCGGCTGCAGCAGCAGCAGCAGGAGCTTTGCGCTTGACAGGTAAAATTGCACGCGACAAATGCATGCTACCACGTGCACATATATACACACACATACACAGGTCTACCGAAAATCTTGTGCGAATCCCGGGACACCTTTTAGCTTGTGCCTCGACATTGGCTTAGCTCTCTAGTCTACGTATATATATATATATAGAAGGTATATAGCATGCGCGTGATAGTAGGTGGCCACTCCCACCTGGCCGCTCCTGGTTTTGTTTGCTCGACTCTCTCTCTATCTCTCTCTATCTCTCTCTTGCACACGCTATAGACCAGCTAACGTATATATTAGCATGGCCGCACGTGTGTGGATCGCGTGTAGGGTGATGGGGTCAACGGTCAAGGTTAGCCCCGGACTAGGACGCGAGCATGCCTGACACGGACAGATGGCCAAGATCAAAGCTTCAACCCCGGGGAATATCGATAGATGCAGCATTATATATACGTGCACGTGGAGAGAGAGAGACTATTGGCTTTTTTTCTAATTTTCAGATAAATTGATTCCCAGTGTAGATGTG
Organism: Torymus tubicola; assembly: GCA_035583055.1. Classification (NCBI taxonomy): domain Eukaryota; kingdom Metazoa; phylum Arthropoda; class Insecta; order Hymenoptera; family Torymidae; genus Torymus; species Torymus tubicola. The sequence goes on along the minus strand of JAWWEQ010025169.1, from coordinate 19,526 downwards.
TTCTATACCCGGCCTGAATCAGGCAGAATACAGTTCAATTGGTTCTTGACATTCGGTGATATTGAATATAGTTTATATACACACGTGTAATAGTTATGTAGGTGAGTATATAGGCAGAGGTCGATTGAAATGTAGATATATAACAGTTTTATATCTCTCGAAACCTCGTTTCTTTTTTTTGTATAATAAACATCAAAGTATAATCATATATGCATCACAAAAGAATTTTTATCGCGCAACCTCACACGTATATACTTATTATAATCGCTTGATTTCGATGATCTTACGTACGGATAATAATTTGTAATTATAATGGAAATTATAATTAAATTACAAATAGTTCTTTTCAACATACGAGCGAAACATTCCACTGTAAGTAGGATGGGCACGAAACGATGTCTCTATATATATACCTGTGATTTTCTACTCCCGAGCAGCAGCAAGCGAGCGAACGAACGAGCGAGCGAAACTCCGAGTATATAACGGTTCTTTCCTGGCGTCTAACAGTGAACGTCGAGGTGTAGCTAAGCGTGACTCTCTCACGGTCAAGGTTGTGTGTTGTGCTGTGTGTATAATGTCTTACTCGATTATCTAATGCGTTATGTGTGCTGATTCTAACGAAAGGGAGAACACCGTATACCGAGTGAAAGGAAAAGTTATGTACTTTCTCGCGGTGATCTCGCTTTCGTCTGGCATAGAAATAGCTTTTTATAATGGCTGGAATCTAATTTCTTTTATAGCGACAGGTTGCGTAACGTAAATTCCACGTGGTATATATATACTTTAAGCTTTATTTATGTTGCCTGATTTTTTGTTGTTGCAATGTTTATATGCTAATTATTGGTACATTTTTTTATGTAAAAAATGTTCTTTTTAAGTTATATTCGCAGCTGGATTTTTTATTAAAGTAAGTTTTAAAATCCGAAATTTTTAGTACAATGTGTAGTAAAAAAAACTATTTCTAAATTTACGATAATTTTGAGAACTTTCCGAAAAATTATTTAAAAAAAAAAACGACTCGTGTTTGTCTTTTCAAAGTAGCAAATGTGGTATAGACATTTTTACAAATTTATAAAGATACGATGAATTTAACGAACTAAGAATGCTTTTCAAGTATCTTGGCACGCAAGCCATCATTTAAAAAAAAAATCTAAACTGATAAGAGATAGACATTTCAATCACATTGACCCAGAAAATAGAAGAATAATTACACAGCGATATTATTTGAGATAACAGAGAAAGAGAGAGAGAGAGCGAGGTAACTGGATCTGATAAATCAACGTGAGATCTAGAATTGGTAGAGTGCAAATCTTATTTGAACTGACGCAAGCGGCTGGAAGCTTTGAATCTCCATATTCCGGATATCAATTTCGAAGCGAGTTTTGCGGCTAATTAAACGTTATTTTTATATGTAAATTAGACGCGCGCGCACACACTTGGCCCCCAGGAACACCTACGAAAGTTAGATTAAGGTCGACGAACGCAGAGAGAGAGAGAGAGAGAGCAGGATATGAAATTTTAACGAGGCCGTGCCTCGACGCGCGATAGCTATATGTATATGTATATAGATGTGTATGTTTCATGAAAAGGTCATATATATATATCTATATATATACAGGTTGGCAGGAATCGTCTAATCTCGTGAAATATGCACCAGCACGGGTGAGCACGATGGGATGCACTTACTATATATATATATATATATATATGTGTGTAGCGCGAGCCGACGACGACGATTTTCTGACCTGGAATCGCGCGCATTCAGCGACTTTGTCACACTGCACGCGCGCTCGCACGAGACAAGTATATATAATGTATAGAGCTGAGTCGAGTGTTATTAACTATTTACGTGTATAGTCGTGCTCGAAATCGCGCGCAATTACCGTTAAACGATCGCTTGACTTGCGCGCGTATATATATATATAGGATTACTCGGTACGCTGCGATTCCTTGGGGACCGACAGTTTACTATTTTACTATATATGCGCTCGTAAAATCGTATATTGATATAATAATAGTAAAGAATTCAATATGGTAAATTGTCAGATTTTGTGAATGAAATTTTTAGGTGTAGCGGTTTTGTATAATATATATTTGTGTGTATATACTCGAAGCGATTCAACTAAAGTTCGTGACGATCTAAGCATGCATGCAACGCGCAGATTCGATGGTCGCAGAATTGCAAAACATTGTCCGTATGAAGACGGAGTCCGCTTGAATACGCAATTAACGAAGGAGCCTATACGATCGGCTCTTGAAGCAATGGGTGTGGGTAGCATTTTAATTGTTCTCACCGCGGCATATAGACATTTTTCTCAAATGAATTGCGCGCTCCTTATTCATTTGTGCCCGGCTTCGTTAAAACTTTGAGCTATATATATTGAAAGTATATATCGATTGATATATTGTGCTGAATATTGAGAACAAAGAGGATTTTCCTCAATGTTTAATTGAACCTCGTTTTCAAGGAGTTATATTCTTCTTTTCACTGGATAATCAATTAAGTTGTTAGTTTAGCGGTGCGTTGGAAGAGAGAGAGTGGCGATATCTTGGCCGCGAGCACTAAAAATAGATTTGGCGAATGAACGTGTTTCGACGGTCGTTGACCTCCCAAGCTCTCGAATTGGGCTTAATACTGTTCTTACAAATTACTATTATGATTGTGTGATTTTTTTTTATTTTGCGTTTGTATTTTTGTATATGAATCTGTTAAAATAGAATGCTTTGTATAATGCAACGCTGTTAGAAAATTGAAAATTAACTAGTTTTTCTGCCTAAACTGTTTATATATAAGGTGAATTTTCTTACTATGAATAAGCTATTCTGTTAACGATAATCTAGCTAAACATTAATTAAGCTATAAATAATTAATTCATTTAAAAGAAGCGACCTCTGTGATGGAACGTAAGAAAAAAAAATTAAAAGATTGAGGAAAATTGAATTGTTAAATTCGATGGTTCATAATCGCAATAAGATTACATATTTCTTTCCGTCTTTTTCTATCTTTTCTCTATATAAAATTGTTACGTTTCTAAATTAGAAATGAAATTCATCTAATATCGTATAAAACTTTATAACAAATAAATAATATGTATATATAATAGTTTTAGATATTTAATAATTTTTCGCAAAATTTTTTAGATTATTCTATTAAGAATACATTTTATTAAGAATATACAGGACAAAAGTGAAAGAGGACTTTTCAATCATCTTTGCACAAAATAATTTATATGTCAGAAACGTAAAACCAAATTAAAAAAAGAAGCTTTTTCATATCTTTTAAAAAATATGATTTTTCTATAATAAAGTTATTATAAATTTTCAAAATCAGTTACTGAATTTAACATTTTGATTCTTATAAAAAATATAAAGGCGAGTTCGCTTTTGTTATATTTTTACATTATATAGAGGTTTTATCTTGACTGAATGATTTATATTTTAAAATTTTAAAAGTTTTGGATTTATGTCAGGTAGATAATGCCTTCGTCCATTATATAATACATAGTTTTTCTATAGCATTTTCCTCCTTTGCCATAAAGTTAGCTAAAAAATAGCTAACTTCTGGGTAACACTTTTACCAAGCCTCTACCATATTTTAGCTAAATTTAAAAGCATGCCAGACTTTTATCCAATAATTACCTGTGTTCTAGAAAACCTATAGCTAAATTATTAGTATCGTAAACCCAAGATTTAGAAAAACAGCAGTATTATTTACAGAATGATAATTTTTCACAAAAACCATACGAAAAATAGCCGATCCTGTTTATCAAAACGTAACGATAACGGCTCTTTTCACGCAAATCACTCTGACAGTTGTTTTTGATAAAATACTCGCTCACAAACGCAGAGGGGGGGAAAGTGGGAGAGGAGGCGATTTAGCGGGGTGAAATAAATTACCCGATATAGTGCAGCGCGCCGCGTGCACGTGACTAAATCCTGGCGATTGTCCGTATACGACAATATTGATTCAGCCGAAATCTCGTTCAACTGCGTGTAAAAAAAAGAAAAAAAAAATGTTTGCCGCGGATAAAAAATCCATCCCTCTCTCGCGAGTCCCGCGCGGATCCCATATCGTCGTCATCGACTGCAACATTGGTGTGTATGTATAGTGGTATATAACGTTGGGTGGCGCGTTGCTCGCATACAATTGATAGGCAATTTCGCGCGCGAAGTATAGCATTTTCCGTTGATTGATTAGGTAATTGGATTGTACGACCCGAATTTCTATCCCGCCCAATCAGGAGATCCCCTCCTATATATATATGGATATAGACGTATATCGCTCGTATAGTATATATGTATAGAACCGAGGCACTTCGACAAATTGCAACGAAGCGCGTCGAGCCGTGCGGAGTAGTAGTACGAGGTCGTAGTGCTATTCGCTCATGTATGTATGTATATACGTATCTCGGCCGCTTGCGTATTACAAAGTTTCGACGTATATATATATACGCGGAAATGCAATGGGATCGAATTACCGAACGTTTAAATCATCGTGAGCTGGCGAACGCGTACGCCCGGCAGACATAAGTGGGCCATTCAAATTAACTCGAACGCGCCAGCTGCATACATCCCCGCACACCACCCGCCTAATACGACGCGACGAAAGTTAAATTTTCCAGGTTCCTCTTTTCATGTTTAAATTGCTTTGCCCGTACGTTAATTAACATTTCTTTTTTTGTTATAGGCGAGTTAACGTACGAGGGTGTGTGTGTGTGTGTCGTGATGCGCTCGGTTGGGGGTGAGATATATATATTTGGGGCTTTGAACGGTATATAATGAGATTTTTTTTCGATATAAGTATATGTACATACGAGTAACGTTGAGGTTCTGGGTATAGAGGCGGTAGACTGCGTTTACTTACCTGTAACATATAGTAAAGATAATAAAAGATTATTACAAACATTCAATATACGTATATGTATATAGTTATAAATGTAATATTTTAAACATATATGAAGAAGAAAAATATATATAGTTTCTATCGTTTTGACTTCATAGAACCACGAAATTGGCAAATATTGTTTCGACTGCACCGCTTCTCTTTCTCTCTTCCAAGGCGAGTAAAATTAGAACGAACATAAGTGATGAAATTTTTCTCCAACGCGCATATATACTCACACACACATACACATACACGAACGTGATTCTTTTCAGTTTTGCGAGGGGCCGGGCAAACATGCAAACCACAAAAGTAGAGATTCCCTCTGGCGTATATGTGTGTGTACGCAGCACGCGCTCGACAAAAGGTTATTGAACTTTTCTGGATATATATACGAGAAAAAGTGAAATTTCTCACGCGAGCAAGCGAAGCTTTCACAGCGTCATCATCTAAAATGAAATAGCGGAAAATTTATCACTTGCATGCAACGACGTACACATATATGCGAAAAACATGCTTTTCCCGAACAAAACAAACATCAAGTGTTCATTCGCCCTCTTTGTTTTTTTTTTCAGAATATTCTGTTTGTTTTTCGTATATCGAGTATTATTACACGTAAAAGATATACATTGAAAATTAAAACATATATAAAAAAATTGGCATAACTGCAATAATGATGCACTGCAATTATTGCCAGATTAACATGTAACTAATTACCTTCAACAATACATATAATAATTAAAACAAAAAAAAAAATCATCTCGTGCGTATGAATCAATGCTCGTGAAATAATGAATTATACATATATATGCACGTACATAATTTTCATATAAGAGCAGATTGAAATGTATATTTCTTTCAGTATGTATGTATACATATATATACGGCAATATCAGTGCGAATGAAACCAAGAATCACAAAAAAGCAGGAAAAAGAAATCACGTGTGTATACATATATATACATATATACGTGAAAGTCTCTCTCTCTTACGCTTAGTAGAGAACCCGTGGAACCAAGCAAGCAAGATACAGAGACGCCGAGCGTGTATAGGGAGAAAAGCAGAACGAGATAGAGAAACTACGCGCGTATATGATATAAGTTCTGCGCGTCGTTTCCTGGCGCGCTCCGAAAACCTAAATTTTCCCTAGCGATAGTAGCGCGGCCGCTCTACATTCGCGAGGCTTTGTGTATACGCGCGTATACACACATACGTATATACATACATATATATATACATCATTCCCTTTCCACACGACACCGTCGCGTTCTATACCGGCTCGGTCTGATCTATAATACGCAGCCTGTGCGATAGTGTGTATATATATGTGTATAGTGGCATTGTGCAAGCGGCACAGAACGCGGCATCGTAAATGCACATGCGAGGCCCCGCGATCTCGCTGTAAAAGAAGAAACGAGAGCTAGGGAGGGGATTTCTTTTGTTGTTTTGTCCTATCGCTCGTGTCGCGTGTTGAGTGTGTCTATTTCGTTGATGCGCTCGCTCGCCTTTCTTTTTCGCGTATATATAGATTGCTCCGGTTCTTTAATCAGCTTCGTTCTGACGCCGTCTGAGAGAGAAAGCAGTATAAAGTTCGTGGCCTAGTTAGATAAACGTTTCTGTGTTATCAACGGTTGTTAGCTTTTTCAGTACAATTATGATAGTACAACTAACAATGAGTGTTCGCAGTGTGCTTATTCTTTTTTATTTATTAAGATTTGAAATGTCACATGAAGTTTATATGATTGTAGTATAGGTCACATGCGGATTTGGCATTATTTTTTCTTTTTTTTTTTTTTAACATTTTGTAGCCAAGAGTAGTTACATCTATCGTACATATTATGTGTGTACAATTGTTATTCGTTCGATACATTTTATCAAGGAATGTTGAAAAATGAGTTTTTACTTGATGGGAAGCATTTTAATCGTTTTGAAGTCAATATGCTATTCGTACCGGGAATAAGCTTGGAATTTTTATGATTTAAAGCTGTGCTAAATTCAGAAAAGATAAAAATCAACTCTCTATAAAGTTGAATTAGTGAAAAATGCTGCACCATTTCAATTAGTGGAAAAAATTACTAATTTATTAGTAAATATTCACTATTCGATTAGTATTTTTTTTTTTACTACTAATCAAATTAGTAAAAAATGCAAATTAAATTAGTAGTTATATGAAACTACTGAATGAAATAGTAAATGTACACTCATAAATTAGTAGTTTTTTTCACTAATTAAAATGGTGGAGCAATTTTCACTAATTCAACTTTAGAGAGAAGATAAAACTATTTTTTATAATTACATTTGACAGAAAGGATGGGATCGATTCGTATTTCGGGGTATCGAGTTTTGTTCAGAGTTGGGTCAATTTATTTTTGGCTTTGAAGGTTCTATTTTGATCAATTGCAAGTCATTTAGAATATTTTTTTTTTAAAAAAAAGCGCGATCTAGTATTGAATGTGATCGTTCAGATTTAATATGAATGTTGGTATTTCCTGTAAGCCGCTTTTCGTAACCTTTTTGACTTTATCATAGTTGATATTCCATTATGAGTCTGCATTTTTGTAAATATTAGTAATAGTTTCAAAAAACATTAATAAATATAGAATTTAGTATATTACAATCGAAACTTCAGAATTTACAGTATTTTTCATTGAGAATGTTTGTGACGTTAAATCGTATCAATATTGGTTATTGAAATTTCCAATTAAATTACAATTTGAAACCGGCGCTTCTGTTGTAAGCCTTGGTATCTAGTTTCATCGTGAAAGGTATTAGTTGCGTGCTTAGCGAGCATATTGGAACATTCATTAAATCGAGTTCATCGATTAGAGTGTCAGTATAATCATCATTATAAAGCGTCGATCCTATGTGTATTTGGTTTTAAATTCACATTCCGTATTTCAATGCGATTTTCAAATAGCGCATTGATATAATATACTAAATTTCTATAACGTTACTATGTACAAATATTAAATTTCAAAGTTGAGAAAAGAATTTATACTATGAGTATATTTATTAATCGTCAAACCAGAGATACAAATTGCGATTTCATAGTTTGATCAGCAGATTTATAAACGAAAACATTTTTTGAGGTATATTTTGTAAAATCAGATTTTGAACCAAAGAAAATTTTTTGCATTCGACTTAAATTCAATAAAGATCACGCGATTTATTAGATAAATAAGTCTATTTAATGAGAAAAAAATACGAAAATGTAATATAATCATTTAGAGGAATTTATGTCGTAATACATCAAAATGAGTAAAAAATCCTTCAAAAATGGTTTTACAAGTGAGCGAAAAATGAATAATTTCCAGCAGGAAAAGACCCATTTTTTAAAGTAAACCCTGTAATTTTTTTATTCACTTACACTTATTACAATTGCACTATTTTTAACAGTAAAACACGAGCTTGAAATGATCTTTATCTTTCCTCGCTCATCGGAAGAATAATTTGTACCCGCAAGTTCCTCGCTAATTTTTATGACGAAATTCCTTCTCTCTCATACACATACATACACACACACACACACACACACACTTTCTACCGTTCTTCTTGCGCGTATACAAATTGAATTTCGGAGAACCGCTCGTGCAGAAGCACAAGACGCACGCTACCCGCGCATAGCCCTGAGCGGTAGTGCCGCGCTGCACAGAGACCAAATGATTATTCAAACGCTTTTCTCTTCACTCCTCTCTCTCTCTCTCTCTGTCGTTCCCTCTTCACGTACATACGCACTCCGTGGGCAAAATGCAGTGCGCGAGCCGCATTGTAAGGGAAGATTAAGGGCGAGGAATTCACGTGCTTCATGAATACCCTCGGGGACAAAAGCAGCGTGAAACCTCCTCCCCTCTCTCTCTCTCTCTCTCTCTTGCATATACCTCTCCTTTTCACTCTTTCCTTACAATTCCCTAACAAAGTACAAGAGTACCTACACACACACACGTGCAAATACTACGATACCGTCACGCGGGGGCTGAGGATGAGCGCGCAATTTGGTGTTTAGGGCATATATAAGCGACGACGACGACGACGACGAGGACGCTACACTCGAGTTATATATATCCAGGTGGTATAAAAGTAGCTTCTATCTTATCCTCCTTCTCTCTCTCTCTCTTTCTCTTATTCGTGAGAGAAGAGGGGACTTTTTAGAGCCGCATTGCTATACTTCTGCTGCTGTGAGGAACGAAAGAAAAGACGAAAAGGCATGCAGAGGCCGCGCGAATGAAGGAAAAAAGGAGCTGGCTATATGTACGATGAGGCCAGCCGGGGAAAAGAAGAATAACAAACGACGAGGAAGAACGGCACGCTTAAAAAGAAGGTACAAAAATCGCTTCGTGTGAGTGAGTGCAGTATATATATATATATGCACATGTGCCGGAGGTGCAATAAAATATGACAGGCCCGTAATCACGATTCTTTAGAACTTGCTAGTATAAGCGCTGCCAGCGCGGCAGCGACTCTTATATACATTTGCGCACGTTGGGGCTTCCGAACAGCTCTCTCTCTCTCTCTCTCACTCGTTTCGTTCTTTTTCATCCTCCTCTACCGTACATTTTCGTCCCTTTGACATTTAACATTTCGTTACGGCGGGCTCCTTGTCTCGCTTTTTTAAGGTCCGCGCAAGACCGCAAGTGCCACTTTGTTGTTGTCCGAACTCGCGCCTCTCGCGCGTAATCTCGCGCTTTTATACACCGCCGAAATATTTCCCCGCGTGCAAGTCGTCGTTCATGCTATATATATAAAAAAAAAAGAAAAAGAAGAAGGGAAGGAAGGCATATGCCATATACCATCAGCGCGAGGGGAATCTAAAGCTTTTACGGCTATTTTACGCTACACTGCGGGATTCGTAAACATTTGGGTTTATTATAGAGAGAAAGAGGGAGAGAAAGGGAGATCACCGGTGGGTATATAATATTGATTTCGTATATTGCTTTGTTTGGCGAATGCAGCGGTTTCCCGGTAGCGCTGCGTTAACGTCGAATTATGAATAGAGCGAACGGTATATTATGACCGCGGGGCGAGGTTATAAACATAATATCATACGCGCCCATTATTATTATTATTATTATCCTCGTATATAGCGGTGGACGAGAAATTTTCGCGTGACTATATAATATATTTTTGTCATTTTTTTTTCTTTTTTGAAGCTCCGTTTTACATATGCGCTCTGTTAAAGCGACGAATCAACCGAGACGAATCCCGCAGCGGGGTTTTGAAAACTTGACAGATACCGTATATGCGGGTATATATATACACTGCAAACGCATATATATAGTGGGTAGGATATTTTCTTTCGTCGCGGTAAATTCAAGTTGCTCTTCTCGCGAAATATGCTTCACGAAAGACATGTGAGAGGGTGAAAGAAATAGAGTTGCAAAACCATAAGTATACTAAAGGAAAAAGAATTGGTTAGCTACGTTGAAAAGTTACTACTACTACAAGGGAATAGAAGGCGGTATATAGGATGAAATTTGGCATATATATGTATATAGGTACAAGCAGCCTCGATTCCGAGAGGGTTAATTATCTCTCCTTCTTTTAGCTCCCTCCGTCTCTGTGTATATGTCGAAATTCGCGATGCGCGGGTAATAATAACAGCCGCCTGATGTTTATACCTATGTGCGTGTGTGTGTGTGTAACATCGGTGAAAACGCTCATGTGGTTAGCTATATAATTGGCCGAGATTGAGTTCTTTCGAAAGCTAACCGAAGAGATTTATGCGCGTGCGGCTCACTATACTCGTGGAGCAGCACGTGTGAATTTTTTCGAAATATCGCGCAGTGTATATAACAACGCGCCTGTGCCGTCCGCCTTTTTGATTTATGCCAGGGAAAGAAAGTCAGTATTATAAGAGACGTACGTATATATACGCACATATGTGCATGAGTATATGTGTACACATCGAGAGACGAGATCTACGAGAATATATACGCATTTGTATTCTACATATATATATGTATTTTTTTTTTTGAAAATGTTACAAAGCAAGCCGTAGCGTCGTTATTCTTTGTTACGTCAGAGCTGAAATTACGAAACACGTTCACGTGCGACGATGATAAACGATTCAACAGAAGCGCAAGGTGAAACGACTAAACTAATTTTCTTATATATTCTCGCGTATTTTAGTATATATAGGAAGATTCGCGTGTTGGTATATACCGCGAGATTAGCACACTCTATATATACCCGTTAAGATTGACTGTAGTTGGCCATCACAGAGTGAGAGAGCAATACACACGTATAATAGAGATAGCTACCAAGGGGGGACGCGCAGGCAAACTGTGTCAATATTGCTCCTGGGATCTGGTCTAGCAGCAACAGTAGTAGTAGTAGTACTAGCCGATCGGGCCACCGAGAGCTACGGCAATTCAATTTAAATGAGCAGCCGCCTAGAGAGAGAGAGAGAAAGCTTGCAAGTAAAATTTTTCGTGAAACCAAATTCGGAGGGTCTCTTTGTATACCCTTTGCAGAGATTGTTCTCTTCTTCTTCGTCTCTATGTCTATATATATATGTACTTATGCGCCTGCTTTGCTTATTCTTCGTTAATAAAACTTTTGCACGACGCTTATACTATATATATATATATATATAGAAAGAGGGGCTGATATTGCTTTGGTTATTGCTTTGAGCTCTTGTTATTACTGCAGCCTGCTCTCGCTGTTATAATTTCGATGAGTCTACCTTGCTTTCCATGAGCGAGAGAGAGAGAGAGAGAGAGAGCTCATAATTGCGATTGGAAAGTTTTCTATTAAAGAGTTACCAAAGGAGAGAAGAGCTTTCGTCGAGAGACGTCTTGAAACAGCTGCTCGAATTGGCGTATTGTCCATGCAGATGTACCATTAGATTGCGAGAACAGAAGGGTTATGAATTCTGAGGTGCTGGGGTGAGTGCGCTGGATTCTTTTTTTTTTATTACTGGGGTATAGGAAAGGAATGTTGGCGATGGTTTAGAAATTTCTTTATTGTTATTTATAGGTCGTGGAAAATAATCTTGCAAGTGTTGAGCGAATATAGTAAGGTAATCTGAGAGAAATAGTTACGGTACCCAATAATTAGTTGTGACATGAATTAGACGATTTCTAATTAATTGTAGTTGGTACCCGAAAATTTTTGTTTCGTATACATTGCGTATGTGTAAATAGCTGATTGGAATAAAACCTACATTCTTTCAATTAGATAAAGCTTTCTGGAAGGTAAAAAAAAAACAATAATTTTTGATAATATCAATCAGTTTTTTCATCAATGTTTACTTAAAAAAAAAATTAATGACCGTTAAAACTTTTTTACAAATCAATTTTTCTCTTCACTGTAATCAAACACAATGTTTTATAATGTTATATAATAGATATATTTATTTCATTTAACACTTAATCCTCCAACACGCAATATACAATCAAAGATTATATTTCAGAAACACAGCAAATCGTAAACTAGCCAAGAATCATTAAAGTCTTGCTGTTTCCCGTGAACCATCAATATATATATATATATATACATGCTTCTGCGCGTATTTGAAATACGTACGTAGGCGTACACGGTATTAAATAAGCTGCTTCCCAGCGCACATAATCTTTTTATTCGACGAAGCTTTCAAAGTCTCCGCTTTCACATCCGAAAATTTTAACGGGAGTGTGAGAGAGAAAAAAAAAATCCGCACACGCGCGGGACAGAAAAATAAAAAAAGGAAGGCCCGCAGAGAGAAGAGGAAAGGCTACGAGCGATAACTCGGAATTTTGAAAGCCATCGGAAGAAAGTACCCATAGAACCGCCTCCTTTTCTCTCTTGGCCTTTAATCTCCGCTTGGTTGTTGAGCCTTTCTCGATATTGCCGCGTTGCACCAGAGACGGCGACAATCATCGGACTCTTGGTCGCTCAGAACGAGAGAAGCCGCGTGGTATCCGTTTCCCTGTTCCCCTGCGCGACAAGTCGAAGAAGAAGTTGTCTCTTCGGTTACCAAAGTTCTCCTCAGTGCGCATCCGCGTGCTTGAACAGTGAAAGAGCAAGCAAGAGAGAGAGAGAGAGAGAGATTTGTGTGTGTGTGTGTATACATATATATATATATATATATATATACACGCGCGCGTGCATCTACAAAGCATTCACACAAAAAGGAGGGGTAAGCAACTACTGCGGAATAACCGACTATCCAAAAGAAAGAGAGAACATTGAAAATAAAAGAAAAAAGAAGAAGAGAGAAGCGAGAGAGAGAGAGAAAGAGTCCAGTGGTAAATAACTATAATTTCTTTTGCTCAATCCCAAGACCGCGGCTTTTCGGGGGGTTGAGGCACTCGCTAGCACGTTCTTTCTCTCCCTCCTTCCCTCTCTCTCTTTCGTTCTCAGCGGCGGCATTTGCCCCTACTACACTGCCGTGTCTTAGTTCGCGTTTTTAGAGTTATCTCATTCTCGCAAAAAAATATACGATGACCCACTGAAATTGAAATGAAAGGAATCGCATTTATCGTTCAAATATTTTAACTCTGTTTTTTTTATTATTACAAGTATTTTTTTGTATTAATATTTTAAACCAATTTGTATTGATATTTTAGTAATAATAGTATGAAAACAGACATTCAATAATTTCTAATTATAACGGTTTTCTAACGTTTCTAACGAAAGAAAACAAATACCTAAATAGGTACAATGACCTTTACAAAGCCCCTTAAATTCAATTTTCCTAATAAACTATTCCATTCCGAATGACATGACGAATTCTGGTTTGTCTCCTCTTTCGTTCACGTTTCTAAAACAAGAAAAAAAAGCCGATCGCAAAAAAAACACTCGACTGTGTGAACAATAGCACTTTTAGTTTGTTTTCTAAACACCGCATCATCCGCGCATGTTTATTTAATCCGAAACGACACTAACGTACAAAAAACTGCGATGATTTACAGCATTTCCCTCAACCGCGTCAATTAAATTCTTTTTTATTTTTTATATTCTTTTTAAAAAGCTATAGCAACCAGGACCTCCTTACGAATCTAGCGTATAAGGGGCGCTCGCGTGTTCGGATGCTCTCTCTCACACACACACACACACTTATAGCCTGCGGCCGGCTTTTCGGCTGGTAGATCGGCGATGAGGCTGACCGAACACAGTTCTCTCTCTCTCTTTCTTCAGTGCGAGGAGGGCCAAACAAGTGGAGGGGATGAAAAAGCAAACCGTGGGCCTGACGCTCCGTGCTGCGCTGCGGGGAAAGGACGATGAACCTGACCGAGCGAGGTCAGCCACCCCGCGAACGCTTGTGGCCCGCGTCGAAAAAGAGCAAGCGAAGAGCACGAGGAGGTTTAGAGAGCGAGAGAGAGAGAGAGAGAGCGGATAGCCTCTCTTGCGAACAGATGGGTCCATACACACATACACATACATCTACACGTATACACACGACTTTGCTTTCTTATATATATATACACGCACGAGTACGAGCGCATGTACGCCTTCGAAAATCGTCTGAAAGTACGGGGTACAGGCGAGAGAGTGTGCAAGACGAATTGACAAGCACGCGCGTTCTATCTCGTGTGTACGAGAGAGAGAGAGAGACTCTTGTGCGAGCGATGCAATTTCGCAGCTCGGCTTTTTATCTCTCGCGCAGAGCACGACGACGACGAAACTCAGGAGAGGGAGAGAGAGAGAGGAGAAGCGGCAGATTTGTCTTGCGTTCTTACGTAAGTGCCTGCCTGCCTGCCTGCCTGTGCACCGCGATGAGCAAGAACGGGCTTTGGGACAAAAGCGTTTTGGGAGAGAGAGAGAGGGAGATTGCTGCGTTATTAGACTCATTGTTTTATGACGAAATTATTCTGATTTACGGCAAGTGTTTTAGCGAGTAAAAGAGAGAGAGAGAGAATTTCAGGGTCATATAATTCAATTGAAATTGTGCCTTGCAGTAGAGAAGTGCTCTGGAAATTTAGATTAAAGTCTTATGTCAAATTCGGATTGTAATTATATGTTTTAAGGTACGTTATTATATTTTGGAAAATTACGTGAGTTTTTTTTCGAGAGGAGATTTAATTGTTTCGATTAGATTAATGCAGTTTTGTTACATTTTAATGGGCATTTGCGGAAATAATGTATATATTGGAAGATTCTAAAACTCATTGTGCGCCTTTACAATATATATTAATTTAAATTTCGCTGAACAATATTCATTCGTTATTGATTTAAATATTTATAATGATTATGTTATGGCTTTTGATGTTATCGTAAATTCTAATAATTGTATTCAGCTTAATGTGAAACATTTATATGTATAAAATCAGGGAAAAATCAATGAATGCAAATCTGGATAAATCTGGATAAATTCAGTAATAAATCGTCGTACATTCAAATTATTGGAACGATTAATTTCCCGCTAAATACATATAACCAACTACCGTAACATAAATTTCGAAATACTTTTTTCTTCTACCAGCTCTATACATCATTACAATTTCGCATATACTCCGGAACCTTCGACGTACTCATAATAGTCTCGAATATATATAGGCATATACCCACGAATTTAAAATCGTAGAAGCAGCAATTGAAAGCGATTTTTCAGCTCTACAAACTACTCCACTACCACATACACACTTGTACCTCGCGAAAATTTCTTGGCAAAGCGGCAAGAAAATATTCGCTCGTTGTTGCAGTAGCAGTACCAGCAGCATCATCGGCCTTATATAGGATCTTTCGCAGCTCTCTCTCTCTCTCTCTCTCGCGTATAACACTGCGTTTTGGCGGTGGACCAATGTTTGGCATCGACTACCTGGCGCCGAGGCTCGCACTTCGGTAAACAAGGAATTCAACCGGGAGGTTCGTCGACCCTTTTCAAAACGTGCAGTTCAATGCCTTTAGCTCCCGGCACCACACGTATATATATATATACATGCACACACATACATACATACATACATATATACGTTTTCTAATGCGCCTGGCTTGCGCTTTTTCTCACGATATTTTCGCGCGCTATAGCAGCAGCAGTGGCTGCTAATTAATCCGCTCGAAAGCTTTATATTGCGCGGGAAAAAAAACACACACAGCGAACGCGGATTGAAAGAAAGGAAAGAAAAGAAAAGAGAAAAAGTAGAGCAACGATTTTGATCTGATTGGGCTCTATAGAGTGCATAATATATATACCTACCTACCTAGTACCACTTTTTTTTTCTCCTCGATTGGTTAAATTTTTTACGTAGTTTGACGCAGCAGTCTATATATATTTAGTGGCATATAAGATTAAACTTTTGATTTCACAGTTACGTGCGCTAACTTGAAAGAGGTCGAAATCATGGATAATAGACGTCTATATATAGTATCGAGTATATAACGCATAATATCGTTTGCTCGGGATCTCCGATGCCTCATTAACATGTTCTCTAGAGAGAGAACGTCGCACAGTTCGATCTTAGTTTATTTGTGTTTCGAAGGAATTCCGTTATATACGCGCGTTAATATACGGACAAGATTTGCACACGTTGAGACGGCGACGACGACGCCGGTGTTGTATATATATATACATATATTCCCATGTCAGATTCGCTCCATTTACGCGATCTGACGCGTCTCTCGTGTGTATACTACCACATGATTCTTGTATTTATGTATATACGTAGTATTACAGAAGGAGAACATGTAGTGATCAAAGAGCTGGCACAGTAAATGTAACAGTTGTCGTGCATGCATTTATCTATCATGAAAAATGCCTGACGCCGTCGTTTGAAAAGAGAATTTTTCTTTTTCTTTTTTTATTTTCAATGGCAGAGCAGCAAGATGACTTGCATAAGCATTCATTAAGCCGTTAATGAGATATATGTATGGTACAGCGCGTTGGTTCGTTTCCCTTTCCTTCGTTTATCTGGTAACTTCTCGTTAGGACATTTCACGGAAATGCATCTTGTTTTATATAGATGAAAAATATATCTGTGTTTGACTTTTAATTACGTACCTACGTAATATTATATAAATTACGATAGTCATAAACGTTGTTATGTACTAAATCAAATTCGTCATAATATCGATCGTCGTTTGCAACACCTTGTTTAAATAATAATCATTATAAATATTCAAAGGTTAATTAAATTTATTTTAATTCCCAATTAAATAATCATCAATATTCTAGTTATGATTCGCGTGCAGACGCCTACAAATATATATATACACATATACGTACAAATCCCATATCCTGAAAAAGTACCGTTCCGAAATCGATTTCCTAGTAATCTCCACAAAAGCCAACCCGGCGAACCATAAACACATGCGTATATATATATAGAAAAAAAAAATACGTCGCACACGCGATATAACAAACGTGTAGCAGTGCGACTTCCCTTCCTAAAAATCAAAAGAATATCGAATTTCCGGTCACCCACAAAAAAAACTCCACACCACACACATACAGGCGCTGTACCTCCCTATTTACGGGAACCAAAAGAAACGGTCAAACTGTGCAGAACCATCGATAGCCTGTATAAACACACATACACACACACACGGAGCCATTCGTCTTATTGTCCAGGATACGCCGTTTCACGCCAGGTGTGATATTGGATGCACCATGCGCGCACAAGAGTGAGATGTATATATACGTAGCTGTCATAAACACGTGTGTGGTTTTCAGGTTCGCGCTCTCGCGTACGAACGCGCTTTATATATATATATGAAACTCTGGCGTAAAAGATACTCGCGCGTGTGTGTGCTCGACGACGTTTTATTAATGTGCGATATCCTTTACTCCTGTCGTTGCGCGCTTGCGACCTCCCCGACAGATACATATATATATATATATATATATATATATATATACATGTTCGTATACCGGTTTTCTACACGTGTGTGTGTGGAAGAGGACCGAAGGAACGTAGGGTGCGGATATTTTATTTACACTCGGGTTCTACCACGCGCGCGTATGGTGTCACACCGTTATATGGTAGCGCGTGTGTATGTCAGAGAGAAAAGCTTTTCTTAATAATGCATATTTCCTTGGAAGGTAGCGCGTGAAGTTACGATGTCAGGGTCACGGTAGGAGAGATATATAAGCATGCGGAGGGAATTTAAAAGTGGCGAGAGAGGTGGGTAAGATTTAAATTTTCATTTGGTGACATTGTTGTTTAGTTGATATATATATATATATATAAGTTGTGGTATATTGATTTTTGTCGAAAGGGGATATGTTGATGACGATTATTTTTCTTTTCTAGAGAAATCTTTGTAGGCTAAGATAATATCATGTATATATGAGAGAGAAAGACAGGGAGAGACATTTAGTTCAAGTTAAAAATAAATAGTCTGTTGTTTCACAACTAGGTCAATAAAGATAAATGCGCCAACTCGCCATTTTCGTTATCGTCGGATGCAAAGTATAAAAAAGCACTATAATATACTTTTTCCTAATGATTAAACGTCTATACTTGATATTACACTTATCGTATAAATATATCTATATGTATGCATAAAGTTATATACTTTTGTACAATAAAGTGAAATTGTAAACAATATGGATAATATCTATAACTATACGGGAAATAATCGGCAACGTTCGAACGTAAAAAGTAACGAGCGTATACGTTTTAACAATATCTCCCCGTAACCTGCGCATTTAAATAACGCGTAACAAAAACCGTATAAATTATAAAAGCAAAAAAAAAAGGAAAAAAAAATAAAGCAATAATATTACCGCATTATATACTTTATAACCGTGCGTCAAGTTGAGTTTCCTCGCACGTGGCTCGTTCTCTTCCCCTCTCCTTGCAAAATTAATTCGCATTAAAATATGCGCGCGCGACCGCAAAAAAAGCGGGAGACAGAGAGAAAGAGATAATTCCATCGGCGATGCCCAACGCACGTTCATTCAATAATTACGCGGCTGCGCGCATATGTATATATATATACGCGTCGTTTTCCTTCCGCAAGTGCGCGCATCTACATATATTTAAAAAATCGCGGTATATAAAGGCTTTGGGCTGTTATAATACCTTTAGGTATGCATATATATATATACACGCGTGGCAAAGGAAGACATCAAGCGAGAAATCGCGATAATGAGAGAAAGGCGTAATGACGAATCTCGTGAAAATAAAGGAGTATAAGCAAACGGCGATCCGCACGCGACTCGAATAAATAAGTTTTAAAACGGCTCCAACACGTATATAGTGTATATATTATATTATACATATATATATATACCTGTACGTGCAACGCCGTCGTCATCGCGATATCGTATACGAGATATTATACACAGGTATATACTCTCCAAGTGGAGTTACTGTTACGGGAGCGCGAGAACGAGAGAGTAAATTATTCGCGCGAGCGCAAGCAAGTAAGCTTATACGAGGTCGGCCAGTAAAACAGTCAAATGCAGCTCGGCGATAATTATTATCGAGTTCTGCTTGCTGCTCCTTTCTCTACCTGTTGGCTGATTTATCGTTGGCAAATATCACGCGGGTGCGCATGCCTACTTTTCAGCCCTGCGGTGTTATGTACCTTTTATTTTATTAACGCTGGGGGACCGTTTCCATTTTTGTATATACCACTCGGTAGCGCTATATGTACGCGTATATATATATATATATATATATATCGGTGGCTTCGAGGCATAAACACATAAGTCCACTTTTTGCGTTTCTGAGAAAAATGGGTTTCAATGTTCAAACTTATTCGTAAGATCGGAATAAACG
>JAWWEQ010025158.1:0-26393 GCA_035583055.1 Torymus tubicola | reverse complement strand
GAACTGGGCGATCTTTTGCAGAAAAGTTGCTCTACTTTTCGTACACGGAGTTACGTCTCCTTCTCTCTTACTTCATGCTGTTACCACATTTCTACCGCAGTTTATGAATGCACTAGATGTCAGACAACGTTTTTCTTCCTGCTTGAGACATGGGACAAGAAACATGGAACATGAGACGCTATGTAGACACTCGCTAAACAGCTGATGAAAGATGCATAAAGATGCGTGTACAATGTAGCGAAGTAAGGCGACTTTAGGTGAGTACACAATAGTTTCTCTTATAGTTGCCTTGTATTGGCTCCGGGATGTAATACTTGCTTTGTGCAATGCAAAACACTTGCATTTTATTTATTGTTGTTGCTATGTTGTTATGCCATAATTTGAATTGTAAATTTGAAAATTTGAAAATTTTAATAGCATAATACAATTTTATTTATTTATATTCCATTTTTCTAATTATTAAGAAAGACAACAATTAGAATATAAGTAAAAATAATACAGAATTTCATTAAATTTGTTTAAGTAAGTGAAAACATACTTGATTATTTTAATTAAAATCTCATTTTAAACTTTTATTACATTTTCAGTTCAATATTTTTTAATTAATTTTTAATCCAAAAAGTAAAATAATTTTACTTTCTAGAAGGTAAATGAATGGTAGTTTTGTGAATTCCCTTTATTTACAATATATATTTTTATAAATTTTTAATAAAATTATGAAGAATTTTTTATAATTTTTTATAATTATTTCAGCAATTGCTTCATGTTATTGGTTATTTAATAATTTAATAATTTAAAATTTTATTGTTGAAATGAGGTTTGTAAAATATCAATCATAGTAATTTTTTAAAATACATTTTATTTTGTTTAATATAAATGATACATTAATAAAAATATCAAAATATCAAATATAATACTGTAATGATAAAAATTATATAACAATAATTGCAGAAAAGTTCTTTTTCCCTAATCTTGCTATGTCATTATACCTTTTCACTTATTTTTTTGTTTTTGAATATTATTAAAATAAAAAGTATACCATCCAATCAAGTTTATATATTTTTTTTTACGTTCAGAAAGGTATAACAAACAAGAAAAATTTAATCCAAAGAATTTTTATTTTTAAAAAAATTTTATTTTATCTGGACATGAATCGGAAAGTTTCCAGAGAATAACTCTTATAATTCATTTTTTATGTATGTTTCATTTTGATATGAAAACGATATTGCCTTATCCTGAAAGTAATATGTTCAACTTTTATAGGAAATCTTTCCTTTACTTGTTTTAATATTTTTTTTTAGTATAAGACTAGCTCTGTCACTAGAGTAGTTAAATATAATATTTTTTTTTAGTATAGGACTAGCTCTGTCACTAGAGTAGTTAAATATAAATGTTTTGGAAAATATTATTTCTATTTTTATTTTCAAACGTTATTTAAGTTTTATTTTAATTCTTTCCATCCCATCAAATGTATAAAGGTGGAATATTTTTTTACTTCTGCTAGAATTTACAAATTCTTACATTATTAATTTTTTGGGCTAAAGTATATCTCAACTAGGAGTCGACCAATAATTAAATGATTTTTCATAATTTCTGTCCACTCTTTGTCTGCAGAGATAAATATGTATCTGTGCAGGCCAATGTTTAATTTAGCTCTCTGTATAATCTTGAATTTTGTTTTTGGTATGCATCTTTGTCTACCTTAATGTGTTTAACAAAGTTATAGTTTTTTTTTTTGACATTTGCTTTTTGTCAAGGTCTTTGTTTTTTTCTCTGCTATAACTTCCTTGTCTTTTTTTCAGTCATTTGATTTATTATAATGCAAAGCTTTCTGCTCTTCTTTTTAATACTTCTCTCAATTTCCTGTATCTCTATCTCATATATTTACATTTCTGAAGAATGTGTTCTAGATTTTCCTCTTTACGTTTGCATAGTCAATATTTCCCTTCTATTTTCTTTAATCAGTATTTGTTCTTTAGATTTTTGTTTTAGAGTCTAAATCTTCCTCTTATCTCCAGTTCACCTATTCTCTTCCATCTGTTTTCCTGTAGATATTTTTGTGTTTTGTTCAAGTTTGTTAAATCTTTCATTTTATTCCAAGTTTATTAATTTCAAAAATAACGAGTTGAAAAATCCAAATACAATATTTTATATATCATGACTGTCATAAGCATGTCCAATTTTGGTTTTTAAAATGCTTGGGAATACCGAATAAAAAAGTATATAATATCTGACAACATAGGAAAAATTATAATAATTGGAGGAGACTTCAACGCAACAACGACAGAGGAAGGAGGAAGGCTGGATGGAACATACGAAGGAAGAAGAAGTAAGGATAAGGTGATAAACGAAGAAAGAAGAACAGAGAAATAAGCAATAGGATAAAGAAAGAGGAATGGATGAAGTCTTTAAAAGAGCAGTTAAAAGGATTCGAAGTAGGGATAGAAGCGGAATGAAATAGAGAAGGAAATACAGAGAAGGCAGAATGAGAAGAAGGCAAGATAGAGAGCGGTGTTTGGCTCAGGCGGCAAGGTGCTTGCTTCCGAAAACAAACATCGCTTAGGGCTCAGGTTTGATTCCCCGTCAGCGCAAATTTTTCGGAGGCAATTTCTCAAAAATGTTTTCCGGATTTTTTCGGTGGTGAAAAGCGAACCTGGTGTCCGGGATTGGTGGCAGAAGCTCCCATATGCACCTGATCTGTGGACTGTGGGTTGGGTCGGATGACGGATTGACTAAGTACAATGAATGCGCTGAGCGCATGAGTACTGAAAGGCTGATTCCACTGCGGGTTTCGCTCGAGAGATTCGCCCAACCTACCCACTGTTTCACTCATGTGCTTTGTTTATCAACACACCACACACCTCCGTCGTCGATTAGCACCGCAGGGGAGCACAAGAAATTGAAAAAAAAGAAAGCTGCAGGCAAAGACGAGATACAGAATGAAGTATGGATATTCGGACTGGAGGAAATTGAGGAAGAGCTAAAAAATCTGCTGAACAGAATCTGGAAAAGAAGAGAAGGAGGCGTAAAGAATTACAGATTACTGACGCTGATGGATACAGGATATAAAATGTACGCAGAGATATTGAGAAACAGACTGGATAAATTTCTGGAGGAAAATGGAAAACTAGGAGAGATGCACTTTGGTTTCAAAAAAGGAAGAGGTACGATAGATGCAATATTTGTACTAAAAAGCACAGTACAAAGGAGCTAAGTAGGGAAAGAGGAAAAGTATAGGCATGTACGGCAGATTTGAAAGGAGCGTTCGACAACGTAAAGAGATCAGTAATATGGAAAGAACTGTAAAGAATGGAAGTGGATAGTAAACTAAGAAAGATGATAGAAGAAATTTACAAGGATGCGGAATGTGAGATGGTCGTAAATATAGAAAAATTCAAGATGAACCATGGAGTAAGAGAAGGATGCTCCATGGCAGATTTGGAGAAAGAACTGAGCGAAGTACAGGAAGGAGGGATAGTGATTGGCAGAAAGAAGATATAGACTATAGGATACGTAGATGATGTGATCCTACTAGCGAAAAACAAAGTAGGGATGAGACAGATGATAACAAGATTTGGAAGATTCATAGAGAAGAACACGAAAAAATCCAACATTATAAAATTCAGCAGAAAAGGAAGGGCATCAGCGGACCCGATATTTGAGTGGAAAGGTGAAACGATAAAAATAGTAAACGAAGCAATTTACCTGGGATACAAAATACAGAGCGACAACGGAGACATAAAGCATATATATTACCTGACGAATAAATGTAAATTATTTATTTATTTATTTAACCAGAGTATGTACAACATAGTTACATTAGTTACATAAAGTATAACCCAGCCGAGGAAAAGTTTTCTTGTGTGCCGGTCTGGTTTTTTAAGAATAGAAGAAAAGAAAAAAATATATAAAAAATACACTTAAACTATACACAAATATACAAAAAATATACAAAAGAAAAATAATTAATATAATGAGTTTGATATTGCATCACAAGTTTTCTTCTATCCATTTTTTGATCTTCGTTTTCTTACTTTGTTTACTATGTAACTTCTTTATTTCTTCTGGCAATGCGTTGAAAGTGGTCAAGGCTCTAATTTAGCTATTTTTAATGCTATATTCCTGTATTTTATGGGATTTAGTAAGTTTTTATGTCTTGTTATACTCGTTGTAGTGATGAAATTATGTTGGAGTTCATTATCCTCTCTAAAAAAAGAGATGACAGGATGCTGTGAAGCATTTAAAGAAGCAATGCGATTGGTTGATGGTTGAATATCCGGACTGAATATAGCGTCAAAATTAAAAATATTCGCTGATATAAAATGTTTTATATGTGCATTTGAGTAAATCAATAAAATTATCATAAAGTTATTCAATATCGCAATTGATTGAAATTTTGTAACTAGGTTGATCCTTTCTTTAGCTTTGTGAATTGGTATAATTTCAGCTATTTTTAAAGCTTCAGGCTAAACTCCTTTTTCGATACATAAATTGGGTATGTGAACTAAAAGGTCACGTATGTGTGTTATCATGGATTGTAGTATTTGTTTATTGATGTGATCAGTATTTGTTTTTTGTCGTATTCTTCATTTGTGGAGTTGATAATAGTTCTTAGTATTTTTCTGTAACTTTTGTATTTATCCCTTTTAGTAGAGTTATTGAGTTTTTTTCGTTTATTAATTTTCTTTGTAATTTTTACCTTATTTATGCATGTTTTAATCTTGTCTATAAAGTTATTTGTCGCTAGGTTTGGATCTGACATTGAAAAGATTTCCGACCAGTTTATTGTTCTAGATATGTATTTTTGACTGTCATAATTTATTTTTTTAGTAGTATAATTCTTCGCTATTTCTTGATACTCCTTAATGAATTGTGTATACAAGTACCTTTGATGCTGTAAATATTTGATGGTCTATGTTTGAGAATGACAATATCAATTTATGAGTAACATGCTGTGGGTGGGTTTTGAAAATAAGTTTTGAGTCGAATACACTTTGAGATAAAACACTGTACAATATATTATAAAACTTACAGTAAAAACATAAACAATTTAATTGAAGCTAAATAATGATTTGATTTACAATGAGTTTGTTCGCAGGAAATTACATTATAATGATGTATGAATACAATATTTGTTTTAGTTGTGTGTTTATGTTTACAATTTCTATGAGTATTCAGAGTATTACAATTGAGTAATGTATGTGTGTACGTAGAATACAATAATTGATTGAATAAGCTCCCTGTATGGAGAAAATAATCTTTTGCGTCAGATTGAATCGCCGTACGTGAGTTGAGATTTTCACGTGCACTGCTACGGTACAGCAAGGTGAGTCTCTCCAGCGACGAAGTGCAGATCTCCCATAGGTGTTGATCGATGTTGATAAAGCCAGTTGAGTTGAGACAGTTGAGTCGAGCCAGTGAAGTTCAGTGAGTTTTCCTGCTGAAATTTATGTGTTTCCTTGAGAGTTGATGTTGTCTCGAGACTGGCGACAATCAGAGAGAGAGAGAGAGAGAGAGAGAGCGAGCGCAGGACGTACTTCCTTCTTCTTTGATTAAACCTGTCACTCGCGACGTGAATTAAATCATATCTCTTCCATTAGAATATGGGAGAGAGAAAGAGAGAAGACACTATTACATTACTTACTGACGTAGTCAGTACACAGTCTCAGCTGTTCCGCTGAGACTCCATGACGTACTGCCGCGCCGCGGCTACGTCGTGAGTAAGTCCGTCGAGCGCGCAACCGCGAATTCCAATTCCTTCATAATTCCCAAACAGTCTAGTTATGCTATTGAAGCCAGGAAGATATCCATTCTCTAATAGAATTTGTAGGAACTCTTGATCTAGTAAATCTTGATTTGATATATCACAGTTGAAGTCCGCGATTATTAAATTATTTTTATATTTCTTGTTTAATTTTATAAGGTTTTTGATATTCATCACGAATTCGGTTTTGTGCATATGATGTGATCTATAAATTGCTGCCAGGATTAATTCTTTATTATTTTCTAATATTATTCTCGAGTTAATTATTTTAAGGTTTTTTATTTGTAAAACTTCTGCGGTTTCTGTAATGTCTTCACTTATATAAACAACCACGCCATATGATTTATTTATTCTACTATCATTATAGTTTATTTTATATTCGGGGATATTAAAACGCAGTGATCTAAATTCCATGTTTCCGTACGGACGATAATGTAAGGTTTCACTTCTAAGCTGCGAAAAGATAGAAAATGGCGCAACAAAGAGGAAAAAAACCAATGAAATTCGTACAGAAATGGATACAAAGTGAAGAAGAGACGGTGAGCAAGGAATTTATGAAAATCTTAATAGAAGGAAATACCAGAACCGAAAGAGGAGAATGGAGAAAAAGATACTACGAATAAAGAAGGTGGTCGGAAAAGGAAATAAGCAGAAGGCTTAGAGAAGGCGAAACTATATGGCCGGAGGTACTATAAAGAGGAAAGACGTTGAGAAACAAAAGAATTATGGAGATGAAGCAATCGACATTTACAAGGGAGATAGGACAAACAATATACCAGGAAACGCCAGCATACCTTCGTAACTTGGAAAGAAAAAAGAAGAAGGAACTAAAGACACAAGCACGATTCAGACTGAGAAGTGAGAATAGAAGTGCGAAATACTGGTACAAAGAAGAAGAAAGAAGATGCAGGATACGTAATAGAAGAGAAGAGACACTGAAGCACAGTTTTGAAGAATGCGAAGCAGCAAGAGTAGTAAATGGAAGATATAGTAAACGGAGAAAGGGGAAATCTGGCGTTGGAAAGTTGGAAACGCTCTGGAAAAGAAAAAGGATGGAGTTAAGATGAGAATTATTGAACCATATCAACCAGTGTACAAGAGTCATAAAATATATAGATCATGTAAATCTCAGAAACCTTATATAAAATCAATACAACAATAAAAATACCTTGTAAAATTAATCTATGAAAACTATCATGAAATGTAAATTATAATTCTATAATCTATGTAAATATATGTACACATTGTAAATATTCTTATGTTAAGTCGCTAGTACCCTCTGGGGGATGCGACTCAAAATAATAAACGAAAAAAAAATAGAGAGCACAGCTGTCAAAAGAAATGTAATAAGAACAGAATGTATAGCAAAATACGGTGAGAACATGGAAAATGGAATGGAAGAGATGCGAACGAAATTGGTAGAGCTGGAGATAAGGGTTCAAGGAAAAATAGAAAGAATATTTCAATGGCAGGAAAAGACGAAAAAGTAAATACTAGAGCAAACTGATCAACACAAGATAGAAATTGGAAAGCTCAAAGAGAAATAAGTACTTAAGGATAGACGTTGTGAACAGGGAACACTAATTATAAAAAAAAGACTGGAAATGGAAGAGAGAGAAAGAAGTGGAGAATCGGCGGAGAACGCCGAAGAGATGATGTGACTGATCTTTAAAGAAAAATTAATGAAACAATGCCTATGGAGAAAGGCCGATAAGGCAACTAAAAAGTATATCTTTATTCTGGATGAAGTGCTAACGCATGCAGAGAGGAAGGAAAGATAGGAGAAAGCGTCAAAAATAAAGAAGGAAGTGATAAACAGCACTAACGCAAACAAAATTCGTACACACAATCACACATAAAGTGAAAAGTGAAGTGGTGGTGAGTTGAAATGTAGCTCCTAAGGTATCTTCTGAGTTGCCCCGTGATGCGTTTCGTTGATTGTGGATTGAATAATTGACACATATTTCGCCCATTTTGTATGCTGGTCAGCAGCCAATGTCTTAAAAAATTGACCTAATTCGTGGTGCATTCTCTACACAATTTTGCTCTGCTAAGGTAGCCATTAAGAGAATGTTGTCTTTCAATTTTTTAGACCATGACTTTTCGGTAAATTGCATTTCATGGCCATAGATTATTTTTCTCAGTTTAACATATTTTGGTATACAGTCGTTAAAGATTTTCCGTATGATAGTTTCGGTGTTCGCCTTTTTAATGGGACTGGAGTGTTGAGCGCGCTACGCGCACCTGTAAACTTTCCGTTACTCCGGTATAGAAAAACATATATATGAAATATAAACTGAAATTACCGCCAAAATTTCAACTGATATAAAAACAAAAAACTCCAAAATTTAACTAAGAAATGATTAATTTAAATCTTTGAAGAACATAATAGATAATATTCAAAAGAAATCACCATAATTTTTTTTAAACAAAATATTCATATGTATTATCATTGAAGCGAGATTTTCGTTTACACGATCTAAAAATTTTATTGACATTTTCATTATGTTGTTTGTAAACATCATGAGCTGGAATTTCAGTATAAGTGTATTGTCTTGCAGTAGGATCACTTCTACTTAATTCAAAATAAGCCAATAATGTGCTTCATTGATTTAATGCAACTGCTACACCTACTTCATCATTTATATCATCAATAATTATCGATTGTTGTTCAGATAAATGAACAGATAAACGAACATCACCAAAGTACTTTTCCTTAACAATAAGTGTTAAGAAACGTTCTTTCTTCAATAAAAAAAACTCTTGCACATATATCAGGACGATCAGAAGTTTTTTGACCTGGAAACAGATTTTCACGAATTTCGCACCAATTGGGATTGCATGTCATAGTTACGAACATATCAGGTTTTCCTTTACTGCGAACTATAGCCATAGCATCTTGATAATTTTGAATTATATATCTAGGACAACCGACGAAAGTAGATGGTAAAAGTATCATTTTTCCTACTTGACATTTCATACCATTTGCACTATTATTTAAATGTTCAACTAAACCTTGATACGATTCAATACGAAGCCGTTTTTGGTTATTACGAACGTATTCAATCCGATCCCTTTCTACTTTAACATAACTATCTGCGATCCACTGTTGAAATAAACTACGACCAATTAAAATGTATTAAATGCGTCAGGTCTAATACTTATTCTGTATTTAATATAAGAACATCTTGTTACTCGATGACCTTGTTGTTCGTATTGTTCGTCATTACCATCATTTATTTCTACATTTCTATTATTATTACAATTTTTTCATTATATCTTTATGCCAACCTAATGATCCATGCGGACAAAAAAGTGGCTAAACCATAGATTCAATGATTGAGTCCATAGAATTTATTGAATGTAATACTTTTGAACTCTTATTTCCTATTTTAACGCATGACTCGGAAATATCGTCATCTGCTGTACTATCGAAAACAGCAGCAACTCCATTCACTCTTGGTAAATTGTATCTATTACCATACCTTGGTTTCAAACTAAATAATAATTGTAATTCGGGCTCCGTATTGTTCCCTGCTAATTCACGCTGACGATCAATTTCTTCTTTCATCATTGCGTAAGAATTCACGAAAATGTTGTCTTGTCTTACAGCTTGTTCTAATTCGTACATAATCTGTCTATCTGATCCTATATTTGCTGTTATTTTATAATTTACTGCTTCCTGTGGATTTACAATAAAAAGCTGAATATATTTCGGACTATCGATCTCAGACGGATACAAAGCCTCATTTATTTGATAATATATTTGTCCTTGAATTTTAAAACAATATGACGCTCTCTCTACTGTAGGAAAATTAACTAAATTAGCATTACGTGATGCATATGAAAACGTACTATTATAATTCCGAACACGTTCGAAAAACTCTTTACCTTTTAAGTGATTATTTTCAAAATAAGAAAGCAAATTATTTAGAAAATCTGGAGTGTTTTCTAATTTTACAGGTATTATTAGTCTTTAATTTTCATATAATCGCCTAAGAACTGAAAATGTGATATCCTTCACTAAATAGTCCTACTTATAACTTTAATTCATTCCAAGAACGGACTCGTGAAATTGCAACCAATGACTGAAAACGTCTTTTTGCAAATCAATTAGTACGTTAGGAAAAGTTTGTCCTTGAGTTTTATTAATACACTGAGAAAAATTTGGAGTCACTGCTCTATTACGTAGTACGAACGCGTTCCTAAATGTGCGGATACAGTCGTTCTTTGTTTTGGTACGGCAGATGCCCTTTACAGAACAACAGCCGCACCTTTTTCGCGCCGCTGCTACACGAAAACTTTTTCGTTGTGTTGGTGTAGTACAGGAAACTTTAAGACGACTGACGTTTTGAGTTTTAGGGCACCAGCGCTCCTAACTTCGGTAGAGCAGTTGCGTGAATCACACGAAGCATCTGCTGTATGTGTTAAGTACAGCAGTGTCCTCAAATTTTTCTCAATGTAGTCATTGCAAATACTACTCTTATTGGAAGCTGTCTTTTTTTTAAAGTAAAAGGATATTCATTATCAGAATATAATGTTTTGCGATTTAAAAATACAACTTCACTTTCCTTATCACCTGTTAAAATTTTATACTTAAATAAATTATTAATCAAGTCTAAAATTCTTAATCTTGTTTCATTACATAATCCTTCTTGTATACTAATATTTCTGATCGACATAACAATACAATTTATTGGTAAATGTAGATTGTGAAGTTGAAAATTTTGAGGATTTAATGAATTATGGTATTCTGGTAAAATTGCTTCAGCCGTCAATCCATTATCATCATACCGATCGGCCGAATCAATACTTGTATAAATGCGTTCATTATGACTATCTAATAATGGTTATTAATTTATGAATTTCATTTACATCTGCATTACGTGTAGATAATATAGCAGATGAACACATTTCATCAAATAAATTATGATTTATGAAATGTTTATATATAGTAGAAACGAAATTAGATTCTGTTGTTATGCAACGTTGAGGAATAACAATATTAACATTATCATCATTTAAATCATCATTTCCAATATCTATGACAAATTTTAAAAAAGTGATATCTTCATCTACAGGTCTCACGTTGTGGGTTAATTTGAATTTATAAAACGTGTTCTACAAAATACTACTTTTGATTGATAAATTAATTATTTCATTTCTTATACCACGTGATAGTACAGGTAATAATTGTCGAAAATCTTTGCCAAGAATAACAATTTTACCACCAAATAATAAATTATTTTTCGTAACATCTGTTAGAGTACTATCCATTATTTCCAATGCACAACGTGGCGCCATTAGTGCTTCATTCCAAATAAACGTTTTTATTTTGACTCTTTAATAAATTATATAATGTTGTATAAAGAAATATTTTTCCAGAACCACCAGAACCATCAATATAAAAAAATCTAGTACCGTTATAATCAATAACATTTGATTTTTCTAAAATCTTGTCAATGATATTTTTTTGTTGATCGTTTAACATGTTATATTGTCTATTGCTTATATCTTCTAAATTAACGTGTAATTCATTATCATTTTCCAAGTAATTATTTACAATCACTTGTGCGAACGATGGAAAATTTCTAATATTATATCCTTGTGCTATCAACATTTCGCAAATGATAGAATAAGATAAATTATAAGCACACTATGATCATCATATAGCCTTAAAATATCTTCTGATAACACTTCTTAATATCAAAATTAAAAATATGTAATGTAATAATCGTGAACAATACAATGCAACAAATATATTATCTATATTTTGATTATGTCGTACTATTGTCCGGTTATCATTTCTTCGTTTGTAATATGAATAACTGTCTGCTGATAATACAGTTTCTTCTTGGAACTCTTGGAAAATCTTTTGAACATTTACCATCAAGTATACATCTGTTATCACATGGACCGTGTATCATATTATTAACTACAATCCGATATAATATTAAATCATCTTCAGGATCAGGAACCACTGCAGAGATAAATTTGTCAAATTATCAATTACACAGGCCCGCAAAAAAAAGTTGTCGGTTCATTTGACCAGACCAACTTTTTCCTGCGTATTTTTCGATGCTGAATCCGAATCTGCAGTCAAAATATAGTCTTCCACAGCGTTTTTTTTACGTTTATGCAAAAAAACTTCATTTTTTACGGTTTTTTCAGTTTTTTTTCAAATTAAAAAAAAATAAAGAGAGGTACGATTAAATTAACTTCAGAATTGAATTCTACGCATCAAAATACATTGAAAATAATTGTTTGAATATTTTTTTCGCGAAATTTCAACTCTTCGTACGGTTTTGAAAAAGCTAAAGAATCAGAAAAAGCCAAAAATCATTCTAAACTTAATAAAACCATTAAAAATGCCTTCTCTTAATTTAGCATCTGATTTCTTATTGAATACTTATTGAACTACTTATTGAATATTGAAATAGAGCAAATCACTACAAAAAGAAAATTTGGCTATTTAGAGAATCGTTTGAGCCTGTAAAACGGAGTATTAAAAATAAACCACTCGTTGATCCGTCCAAAATTTTGATACCTCCTCTTCTTGGATTGATGAAACTATTTGTCAAAGCCTTAGACAAGGACGGACAATGCTTTGAATATTTGGGCAAAGTATTCAATAAGAAATCAGATGCTAAATTAAGAGAAGGCATTTTTGATGGTCCTGAAATCCGTACTTTATTTAGAGATGAAAACTTTGACAAAACTATGAGGTATCAACAAAATTTTTTGATAATACAAAAGACGTAAATTACATAAATATTGTGAAAAGAATGGTACGTAGTTTCGAAAAATTGGGCTGCCTAATGAACTTAAAACTTCATTTTCTTGATTCACATGTTGATCAATTTCCAGAAAATAACGGGGACTTCAGTGAAGAGCAAGGTGAAAGGTTTCACCAAGACTTGAAAGAATTTAAACGCAGATTTCAAGGACGATGGGGCATAAATATGTTGGCCGATTACTACTGAATGATGAAAAGAGAAATAATCTCAAAAAGGGGGAAAAACGTGTCAGAAACCTGCTACATCGGTCATTCGAAGAAAAACGCGTGCGCAAACGAAAACCAATTTAAAATGTCATATCGTTAAGGTTGAAACTTCTGCTTACGACACGATTTTCAGAAACATCGATTAATTTATCCCACTCGCTGTCCGCTAGCGCCCCTGGGAGCATTTATTTTATAAATCTGACATCAAATTCGTGATCAGCGACCTCGAAAACCCCCGAGATAGTATTTGCAATTCCTACTTACTTTTTCTAAGGCTTAGAATTAAATTTTAAACGTATTTTATTAAGTTTAGAATGATTTTTGGCTTTTTCTAATCCTTTAGCTTATTCGAAGCCGTACGAAGGGTTGAAATTTCGCGAAAAAAATATTCAAACAATGGTTTTTATGTATTTTGAGCCGTAGAATTTAATTCTGAAGTCAATTTAATCGTATCTCGCTTTATTTTTTTTAATTTGAAAAAAACCTGAAAAAAACCGTAATAAATGAGGTTTTTTTGCATAAACGAAAAAAAACGCCGCGGAAGGCTATATTTTGACTGCAGATTCGGATTCAGCATCGAAAAATACGTAGGAAAAAGTTGGTCTGGTCAAATGAACCAACAACTTTTTTTTTTGTGGGCCTGTGTAGTTCATGACATTCCTTTATTATAAAGATGTATTTTTCTATGTGTACTCACGACGCATGAAGAATTCAAGCTTATTGTAGTTATTCGCACGTGGATCGCGACGAGTTCTTCATTTCTGCAAAAGAAAACATTTAAAATGATTATTTTATACCGGTTACAACCTACATCGTTATATCAGACTTCACGTTGGATGGTTCGAAAAACTGACTTAAGGAGGGCCAGGGGTATCATGCGGGAGGTGAGGCTAAAGGGCACCTCTCTTAGCACGCACTACCCCGCACAGCCGACAAACTTAGTCTTTTGTTAACGTTTTCACGTCATACTTTCTCAAATGTACGGTAAACGACAAATAACGGCCTGCATTTTTATATTTCAAAAGTTTCTCTAATAAAATTTAGGTTTTTCAACTTTGTCTCTGCTTTTTTGGTAAGGAATATTCACGTCCCTAGGCCACATAATCTCACTGTACCACAAGAGCCTATGTTGAAAACTTGATTTTCAAGAATTACTTTCTCCAAAAAACAGTCGATAAAAAATATTGAAAAAATTCATGTAATCTTGTTCTAACTTAAGGAACAAAATATAAAAATTTGAAATTGTTGCTTGCATTTCGATGTAACCCCTGACCCTCCTTAAGGCGGTCTTACACCTATAAATTTGGAAAAAAGTTTTTTTATTTGATTTTTCGATTCTGTATACCATTCTAAACTTGTAAAAAAAGTTCATAGGAACGTGGTACCAGTTTCTATCAATTTGGGTCTTATCGCGCAAACGTAAGCGACATCAAGAACCAATTTTTTATAACCAATTTTACGGTTAAAGAAAAAAAACTTAATATTTTAAAATGTTAATTTAAAATTTAAAAAAATAATTTTTAATTAATTTAAAAAAAAAATACTACGAAAAAAGCGTTTTGATATGATATCAAACTGAGAAAATACGTTAACTGATTTAATGTTTATATATTTTATACATATATACGTAATTTAAACACACACAAAAATTTTAAATAAGAATTGTAAACTCAAATCGCGCGCTCAGTTGGTAAAAAGTGTGAAAGACGCCGTTGCAAGGCGTCACGAACATGCGCTGTGATCGCTGCCTCGCAGCGTCAACGGTCAGTGTCGGCTGCTCTGTGCGCCTACGTGTTTTTATTTTGGATGTATCCTGTTTGGGGTTAGTTTCATTGACATATACATTCACCCAAGTGGTATCTTGTTTTCGCCCACATCTTCAACCAACTGGATATATTTAGATAAGTATAAATTAACTGAATAAATATTAAATTTCTATAAAGCATAGATACTTTGTGGAAATTTCTTTGTCAGATTTCCAGTAATTATTGTTCGATTCAGATAGCTACTGGAAGAGGCTACATCAAGAAGTTATTCAAAAAGACTAATTATCAAGAAATATGATAAAATCATCTGGAAGATTAAGCTGTATGTACCTCTAGTTGCGATTACTCTTATGTTATATAACGGGGTAGGATTCTCTGCACGTAATATACTCGTGCTACGCACTTGCAAGGGTTTCACGTCAAAGAAACCCTGCTGTCCGGCAGTTGACAGTTGCACAAGGGACGAACACGCCTTAAGCTTTCATTGTAGAAAGCTTAGGCTACTTCCTACTCGATTGACCCTTACTCGATGGCTCTGCTGCCATCTCCGGTGCGAGAACCGTCGGTTGCTGGCTTCACCTAGCCGTACTTGCTAGCAGCTGGTTCTCCCGTACAACATCGCGCGTTTACAAACAGCGGATCTCCTTCTCTCTTACCTTCCCTTTACCGTTGCTCCTCCAGGAGTCGATGCCCTCGGCTAACTGCAGTTGAAAAGGGTAGAGGGCGGTATTCAGGAAGCATGCACGGGTCGGGCACTCTAAATGAAAACGCGTGACAAGAGATGTAAGATAAAAACAAGAATCACTTTATTTAACGTTTGACTGTAAAAGTTAAATCAAAGTAAACGCGTAGGCCGAGACTTTACGGGGGCCGGCGCGCACCACCGGCGTTATCGCTTCGCTAAACTATACGCACAAATAACACAGATCGCTATGCTAACTTTAACTCACCGCGAGACGTACGCGCACGCAATAATAATCATTCATAGCGAGTAGTTAAACGGGTCTTACTCGGGGCTGGCCAGCCATCGCAGTCGCAACGCACGTAGAGTCCGCGGGGATGGAGTGAATCCTCGCTGTCCTCGCTCACAGTTGACGTTGCCGCGTCTAACTCTCTCTATCTCTCTCTCGTGGTTGGTGGCAACCCTGTGGTGGTCACTCTTGCAGCGGTGGAGGCGCGTCGCGGCTGTTGTATCACTCTCTCTCTCTAAGTATATCTATCCGCACACACGGCACTTGCGTTTGTTGTCTCCGCGCAACGGTCACGACGCTCACTTCTCGCATGTCACTCCTCGACGACAACATTGCCTTCGTCTGCTTCTCCGCGTGTCTTTTTCGCGTACCGCGCGGCGCTGTATTGGTCACGATACATACAAGAGATTCGAATCGCACTATGCTATATAATTGTTCGCACCTTATATCAGCGCCCGTCAGAATATATTTCTATTTATAAGATATTTTATGACTATTTCAGGTGAACTAAGCAGCTCAAATTTTTAAAATTGCTCAAAATTTGTGGACACTTTGTTTTTTATGAAAAAAAACATGTTTCTATCTTTTTGTATAGCACATTGATTGGAAAAAAGTTTGTATTTTACTTCTAGAATGTAGTCATATTTTTGTTATGCCCCTTTTTGAAAGTCTGATTAGCTGCTTTTCAGTGTACCTTTATAAAAATAAAAGAAAGGACTTCGACAGAATATTTTTTGTTCGACAAATTTTTTTCTGATTCTGTATTGTAAACCCTTTAACATAAGCCCTGGACCAAGATGGGTTTCATCTTCAAAAAAAGAGCTATGAATTTTTAAAAGTTGTAAAAATAGTGAAAAAAACCCTGTTTTTGACATGACTAGCAGAGTCAAATTTTCTTATTACTGATTTTCATGTGTTTATTCCACAGAATTTTGTTTTTATGCTGTTTTTTCAATAGAGAATGATTATATTTTACACCACATTATAGTGATTTATTTTTTATTAATATAACATCATAACCTTAACTATTGTACTTATACATAATTTTATACTTTTTACATTTTTTATTAGTTAAATTGATACTTTAGATAATGTCTAAAAGACAATTATACATTTATAAGTAGTATAGAGAATGAAAGTTCTTGGAATGTGTTGTACGTACTACCAACAATATTTTGATATTATTAGTGCATGTCCTTCATACGCTGTTAGCACTAAATTTTTTAATAGGATTTGACATCAAGTAGAGGCACAAAAACTTTCCACAAGATTCCCCTCAGAAATTTCCTGCAGACTGAAGGAAAAAAATTTATGATTGATTTTCCGGTTACCAAATTCGACCCTTGATTAATCGAATACAAAAGCATGTTTCACCACGAAACTTTTTACAAATAGAATGTATGTAAAAAGTACTTTCAAATGAATCCCTCATATGTCGTATTTACTTCTGCATTAATATAACATGAGAAATGTGCCAAAAAAGTGAAGTTGGAAAATCCCAAAATCAAGTTTAAAGGGTACGGCATCGCCCTGCTCGCTTGAGATGTCACTTTATGTTTTTTACTCGCCAAGCAGGGCGCTTCCGCGCCCTTGGATCTGACTTCTCGGAGTGCTGCAACTACATGTTCGAATGTCGAGTTCACGGTTAAACTCGACTTTTTCCTGTATCAGAAAGGTAAGAGAATCGCGTTGTTTGAACGCGAGGCATCGCTACTCGGAAAGATCGTCGTCTCGACCCGACGACCCCGCTAAGACGACGGTATTCAAGAGAACATTAGTCATAGTCATATTTATAGTCATAGTGGTCGGGAACGGTCGGCGACCGCTTTTGGGGACGTGCCTCCCAAGCACTCAGGCCAAAATGCATTGTGCTCCTACCCCTTTCACATCACCCACTATTCATCCCGGCCTTTATTAGCTCCGATAGCCTTGCAAATCGAGTCCAATTTTTGTTCTCACAGATGCTGTCGCTCGAGGAAGAACAGCCCCCAACCCGTCCGTCTCACCGCCACCAACGCTGGGCAGCGGCACAAAAGGTGGACTGAGGTCTCCTTCTCCTCCTCACACCACCTGCATATACCAGTTCCTTCCTTGCTTATCTTGTAGTGATGGTACCCTACGTCACACTATCCTGTCAGCCACTCTACCACGGGATAGTCTAATCTCCCCCTTAAGAGATACCTAGCCTGTCTGCAATCCGTCGTTGCTTGCCACCCTTCTTTTGCCTTGATGGTAGTCCACCTGTCCAGTTTCTCCCTAAGCGCGCTTTCCGCTGGCGAGAATCTGCGATACTTCGCATCGAGCAGGGCTCCTTCAGGCAGTTCAGTGCCTTCCTGCAATTCCACACCTCCACCGTGCGGAATTTCACGGTTCCCACCGCCCGAAGAGCAGCCACGCTGTTCGAGCAGATAGTGATCCGTTCTTCTTTCGTTCCACTAGAGGTCATGGCTTCTGCGCATTCCCGTATCGCTATAACCTCTGCCTGGAAGTCAGTGGCGTGTTGGTCGAACCAAAGGACAATGTCCATCGAGTTGCCCTTCCTCCACTCCGCCGCTCGCGTTCCCTTGCCATCCTTGGACCCATCCGTGTACCACACTATGCCGTCTGAATCCAACGCATCTTCGTTTCAGTTCCTCCTGTCAGGATAGATTGCCTCGAAGTTTTTTCCGAAGGCATACCTCCTCGGCATCCTATCCCTACCAAAGATTTCCAGGGTTCTGCCCGCCTTCTCCTCCAGCTCTCTGTCCCAGTATTTCCACCGTTGCAGATCGCCGAGGATTCGCTCTTTCGCTCTGTAGGCCTCCACCCTGACCACCAGTTCCAGAGGCTGCGCCCCGAGCAGCCTCTCCTTAGCCCTCAAAATCACCGATTCGCGCGACCCCGTGAGACCACGAAGTATCAAGTTCTACAGCGCGTCCAGCTTCTTAATACCATCCTTGCGATTGCACCTGGACGCCCAGGCAATTGCACCATGTAACAGTCTGGGCCACAGCACCAGCGAGTACAGCCACAGGATCATGCGGGGCTTGAGTCCCTACGAGACCCCAAAGACTCTTCTGCACGCCCAGAAGGAAGCTATAAACTTACGTTTCACTGCGCCCAAGTGCTTTGCCCAGTTCAACCTCCTATCGAAGACGAGCCCCTGGTACTTCGCCTGCTTCGAGATAGCCAAGCGCTTCCCGAGCAGCCAAACCGCCTTTAGCGCTCTGAAGTTATATAGTCTAGCGCATGAACTCTACCAGCACCGTTTCGTCATCCGCCGTGTCAACCAGCAGCAGATCGTTCGTATAGGCCTGGGTGTAGAATCCTGCCTCGTTCAACCTTGTCAGAAGTTCGTCTAGGGCCAGGGCCCAAAAAGTCAGTGAGAGGACACCCCCCCCCCGTGGGCACCCTCTGCTAACATAGCCAACCGACTCACTCGCGCCCCACCCTGCAACGACCTTCCTCCATCTCAGTACACTCTGTATCCACCTGACGATGGTGGCGGGCACCCCATGTGTTCCTTTGTAGATAACCTCCGAGGTTGTGAAGTTGAAAACCCCCTCTACATCCAGAAAGGCGAGAACCATACCCCTGTCCCTCATCCCTATGCTTATGCACCTTTCTGTATCGTGCAGCGCAGAGTCAACCGATCTGTTCACCTGATAGGCTTGCTGCTTAGGATGCAGCGGACGCTCTAGCAATGGTCCGTCCCTAGTGAAACGGTCCACCAGCCTTTCTAATACCTTTAGGACAAAGGATGTCAGACTAATTGGCCTATAATCCTTTGCCACTTCATGTGTTTGCTTCCCAGGTTTAGGTAGAAACACAACCCTTGCCACTTTCCACACCGTTGGCATGTATTCTAACTCGATATAGACTCTCAATACGGTGGTGAGGGGTCCCAGAAGCTCGTCCAACCCGAGCTGCAGGGGCACTAGGTAAATCCCGTCTTCGCCCGGCGACTTGTACGACTCAAACGACCCCACGGAATCCTGTCCTCCTGCACCATCATCTCCGCGACCGCCGCGGACTCCTCATGCTTTAGCCCGTCGGCCCCATCCTCCGGTGGCACCATAGTCATTCCTGGAAGATGAGTCGCCACCAGGTACCCGAGTGCCTCAATGCTGCTCTCCGCTTAGTCTCCGGACGGTAGCCTGATCGTCTCCGTCCTGTTACCTGTGCGGACTAAGAGCCGACCAAGTCGTGCGGTGTCCGAGATGTTGCTCATCGCCTCGCTCATTCTCCTGTACTCAAGAGGTATTACCCCAGTGTACCTTTTCACCTCCCTGAGGGTAGAGCCGTCCGAGTGACACCTCTTATTCGGTGTCTTCGGCTCGACGGGGATAGACTGGGATCCTGTTCGGTCCCTCCTGTGCCTCCGCCACTCCGCTCCCGAGGGGTTCTTTCTCTTATTCCTCGCACCCCCCGGTGGTGCAACACGGAGGCCGCCCCTGGTGCTGCCATCCTTCTAGATGTTCGCCTTCTAGGTGTCGGCTCCCTGCGTCGCGTCGGGGTTACCTTCGGAAGCGACAACGGTACTCTCAACGGACAGCCAAAAGGCCATGCGCCCGGTTCGCGGTTGCATTTCCCGATGCCTCGTATCCTTTCAATGGGAGTCCTATCTTATGGGTTGACACATTACTCTCTAATTTCTTTTTATTATAATCCGTAGTGAGTGATATAAATGGGCGGGTTGTAGCTGTGGGAGTAGGTGGTCGGCTCAATTTCCCAACCCCGATTCGGCAAGTCGAAGCGAGAGGGCGTCCCTCAGTCACCGCCGAGGCCGGAGACGTGGCCTCGGACAGAGTACCCCCCTCCCATGCAGCAAGGCCCTGTCTGGATGCCACCCAGCATTCCTACATGAGACGGGATTTTACACTGGCTGATGGGACAGCCCGAGCGTTGCTGGCTAGACCGCTCCAGGCCCCTGTACTATCCGGCGGCCTGGGAATGTCATCCCCAGTTTTAGGCTGTACCCTCATCACCCGCCCCAAGGCGGCTTTCTATGGCTCCCCTGAACTGCCTGCCTCGTCTGGGACCGTAAACGAACCGCTGTGTGTGTAAGTGTAGCGTGCGAAAAGTATGGTGTGGGTGTGTATTACAGAGGCACCGCCGCCCCCGTACCCGTGAGTGGTATGTGTACCCAGCCGGACTGACACCACAATCGCGTCTGGAGAGCCGCTTCTTAGTTAGCTGGGCGTGCTGCTGCCCTTCCCTCGGATTCGGCACAGCAGTTCGGTTTCCCCCCTTCATTCGCTTAGACGGACACCCTTTGATGTCGCCTCATACACACCCCCATACGCTTGGACGAGGAATCTTAAACCGGACTTAGCACCACCCAGCCAAAGCCTCCTCACTAGGTCACGCACCTATTAGTCCAACCTGACGTCACGACGCGTGACACACGACAAGGTACTGCGACTCCAAGAAGTGGAAGAGAAGATTAGGTAAATGTAAAAAATTAAAGACTAGTCTTAGTTACATCCAGAACAATAATAAGATTCATCCATTACGTCTAAATATAATCGACAATACGGGTGGCGTTACCAGGCTTAATGCTCGCCGCTACGAATCGAAAATATAAAGAAACGTCCCGAAATACAGAAAAGTCTTAATAAAGAGATGTGTACTCTTCTCATAAGATCTCATCCTCTAGTCAACTTCAGAGAATTCAAGGCGGGTTCTAAGCTCTACGCTTAACCTACAAGAGCTTCGAACATCAGGAGCGGCTCAGACTGCTTGCATACGTTGCTCTATTTGAACGGTGTTCTGATTTTATTATATTCATGTTATTGATAAGCAAAAGCTACGCTAAGTTTTAATATATTTATCAATAAAATTTGTCTTTAAACTGTTTTTCTTTTTGTTTTAATAGCATGTATCTTAAGATGTATTATTTTTTTTAGTTGATAAAACAGTTTACCTTGGCAACATTAATCCATAAACAAAATCATTTTACTTTACATCAATGGCATTTCCACAGTCCAATTCGAGAGGTATGTAAGTACTTTTGGTTAATTTAAATTCTTTTAAGATTTTATTGTTTTTTAGTCTTAGTGAGCCTAATTCAATATTATTAACAGTTGAGATATTATTGTTATGTTACCATTTTTATCATGGATAAAAGTAATATGATAAGTTCATTACTACTTATACAAATAAGCATTAAATATTTTTCCTAAACTATAAAAGCCAAGATGTGCCGTGCCATCATAGTGCGATAATTGCTAACTCGTTTGATTTAGAACTGCGGTTCCTTAAACGGTTCGAATTGTTTCAGGATAGCACCTGTTTTAACTGAAGCATCGTCGTCAATTTGTGTCGTTGAGTTAATACTGAGTTGCTTGAGTCGAGCGTTTAATAAATTGACGTGATTCGCGATCTACTTATCTAGTCTAATACCGACTGAAGTTAAGTTTTGTGAGCTCTACTCTTTCCATTAAGTTACTGTGAATTCGTCGGCAATTATATCGTCAATGCGTGTATCATGGTAAAGAAGCGGCTGTCTAAGTAGTCTAGGAGCCAGGGGGGTTTTCATCGCCAATGGAGATCCAGTCAGACAGCAAAGGTTTCTAGACGTATTTTGGGACGCTAATTATGAATTTCGAGGGTGTTGTGTAATATCTTGTTGTTTACACAAGTTATTAACAATTCAATCGTTTAAAACGAGGCACGAGAAAATAAACTAAAATAATATTTTAAACCCATAACTTTGTTTAAAAAAGTTGATTAGAACCCGAGATAGTGCACATTTAATGAATTATGTTGCATTACTACGCTTCGCGCTCACTATTTGTCTTTTAATTTTCGTTCAACTTCGAATTTTGTTGACTAATGACACCTCATTTTAAAGGTTAAACATTTTTCTATCAATATATGCCATAATATCTATATAAAATTTGACTCCAAGGACGCTATAACTCTATAAGTTAGATAAAGGGTACCCCTCGCTAAGATAGGCAAAATGCCTGTTAATGAAATTGAAAAATAACAGTGATTTCGTATAAGTCTTTCGGCCATTTTTGGGCCTTTTATGGACTTTAAATAATTGGTAGGGCTGTTACCGACTCTTAAATAAACAGATATATTACTTTTGAACATACGTTGTAAATATTTAATACATTCCGATACGACTGATGTGTTTTTCAGTACGAAATCAGTCAGAAATCAACGAAAATACCTCACTTTTTGTATAGAAGTGCGTATAATTTATGATTTTCTTGATTTTTGGTTATTTAATGAGTTTAAAAGTTTTTTAATCAATATTTTATGCATGTACATATTATATCTTACTAATAAAGCGATAGTGTGGAGGACACTATAGCCATGATTATACTCGATTATATCAGATTATAATCAGAAAGTGTAATAAATAATACAGACATGTAGGTATCAACACAGAATGAATATAGTGCTTTGAACGCCCCACTAGTAAACATCGTGCGGTAACTAATATCTATAGATATAGTATAAATATTACCCATGTTATGGTTTGCATCTGTCTCACTGCATCTGCACCGAGAAAACTTTGGAAGCACTATCGTCCTTGGCAGTACCACTGCGTTCCTAAATATATATAAAGAGTTGTCCTTTGTTTTGGTACAAACTGATGCCCTCTCTAGGACAACAATCGTCGGTTTTCGGCATTGGTGCTGAACGAAAATCGAGGGACGACTGCTCTCTTAATTTTTCGCTGCGAAAGTGTAGTAAAGAAAAATAAAAGACAGCAGACTTCTGCGGGTT
The DNA here is from genome assembly GCA_035583055.1 of Torymus tubicola. Classification (NCBI taxonomy): domain Eukaryota; kingdom Metazoa; phylum Arthropoda; class Insecta; order Hymenoptera; family Torymidae; genus Torymus; species Torymus tubicola. The sequence continues at coordinate 3,164 of JAWWEQ010025158.1, read as the reverse complement.
TAGGATTCCAGCTGTCCTAAATTCGGGAGCGCTGCTACGCGAAACGGTGCGTCTGCTGTATCTCGTAAAGACACAGCGTTCCTTAAGTTATCTCGGTGTGTAATTCAGCGCTCATGTGGAGCTTTGTTAATTAAATTAGAGAACAATTCGCACAAGGTATTTCATAATAATTAGAATATTTTTTCACATATTCACTTTTATGCCAATTATAATATATAAAGTATTTTTGAAAAAGAAAGATTACGATTAGTTCAAAAATATATCTTAAAATTCATTCTTTCACTGTAATTCATTCAGATCTTTATATATTTGTAGTATGAATTTTGATTTTTCTTTTACAAACCAACTTTTTTTTACTTTTCATAAGGGTGATTTGCATGATAAAAGTATGATTACTTAGGCAAAACTGGTCATTGTGAAATAATAATTATTAATGATTCTTTGTCATAACTTCTACATCAATCACCATTTAAAAAGATATCTGTAAAGTACATTTATATATTTAATTAACAAATTATGTTCTATAATGGGGTGAGTTCTGACTTGGTGGGATTTCGTCAGAATCTCCCAATTATACTCGGTATTTTAAAATGAAATAAATTGCCAAAAAGAGGCAAATGAAATACGCGACTAATTGATAGTCGGCAGTAACAAATATTTTATATAGAAATCGCAAAGCTGAAGGCATGAGCGATTTCGTGGGCGCCAGGCACTGTTAGAATTTATTCAATATATTTCAGTTTAGTGAGCAGTACCTCTCACCATGCACATTTACCAAATGAAACAATCGATTTAATACAAATTGCTCGGCATCTCTGTGGCAGAGGAGTGAGTTCAGACGGCTGAAGTATTTCTTGTCTCTCGTTCGAACAAACACAAAGACAAAACAATTCACATTTATACCATTTTCATTTAAGACATAGAAATGAAAACAATAGAAATTGAGTATATGTAATTCTTAAACTAGAGATATTTAATAACTAAATTTCATGATATAAACTAGGCCTCAAATGTAGGCAATGATAATACAATATTTGAGCGGATCGTAGATTTTTCTAATTACTATAAACTATCAAGAATCAATCCTTGCGAAGGCAAGGATTATTCAAATCGACAATACTACGAGATAATTTATTTAAATCTTCAGATTTTATATTTAGTTTCTTACAATTTAATTTATTAGTTTATTGATTCTAATTCACCTTTATATGAAAGTTAATAATTCACGGGTCACTCGTGTACAAATCAAAATTGTATCGAATAATCAATACGCGTGACACAATAATAGCGAAAGTGTAGAGAATGAACTTTAGATAACGCGCAGGGATGAAGGCATCTGGGCGCAAAACTAGTATCCTTCTTCAGGCACAAATTCGTTAGATTTAAATGCTTTACAAATTGCGCGAGCCTTACCGCTTCCGTTTTAGATATGGATATCCCCAGAGGCTAGAAACGTCATCGTACGGTTCGCGGCAGCTAACAGATTTGGCTTAAATATAAATATTACGATTAACTCTCTAATTTTCGATATAAATCGAGCTTCGGTCGACAATTAATTCATTAGAAAATAAGGGCAATGTTGGTCCTTGGAGGAACCCCTACTGCATCTGTTTAATACTTCATTATCGCGTGGGGTGTTTCCGGATGTCTGGAAACGCAACTTTGTGCAACCAATTTTTAAATCGGGAGACAAACACAATATCTCAAATTATCTACCGATTACTATTATCAGTACTATTCCAAAGCTTCTTGACAGTATCATTTCCAAACGATTGTATGATATTGCGTTGGGGAAAATAATCACAGAGTAGCACGGCTTCCTTCAAGGGCGCTCGACCGCCACAAACTTAATTTCTTATTGTTCTTTTCTTCACGAAGTTTTCGAATGCTTAACGCAGGTAGATTCTGTTTATATTGATTTCTCGAAAACATTTGGTTCGGTCAATATTAACCGTTTACTTGACAAGCTCTGATTTTGGCATCACAGGGACCCTTCACAACTGGTTCGGATCCTTTCTGCATAATCGTAAACAATCAGTCCGTTATGCAGACACTAAATCCAGTTTTGTCGATGTACTGTCCGGTGTACCCCAAGGCTCCCACATTGGCCTAATTTTGTTTTTAATTTACATAAACGACCTCACGGAGTGTGTGAAATTTGCTAACGTGCTATGCTATGCGGATGATGTGAAACTTTTTGCCAAAGTTAATAACCCACTCGAGGCGTCAAATTTGCAAAAAGACTTGACTAGCATTTCGTCTTGGTCAAGTTTAAACGGACTTGCTATTAATATAAACAAAACTGCCGTGGTTAGTTTTCGCAGAAAAGAGACTTTTATAAAATATGAGTACAGGTTGTATAATAATAGTATAGACAGAGTAAACACTATTCGTGATCTTGGGGTAATTTTCGACTCTTCACTATCTTTCTCTGATCATATTTCTGCCATAATTAATAAGTCAATGCGTAGTCTCGGTTTTCTGAAGCGCTCTACAACCGACTTCCGAAATACCGACACACTTATATATCTGTAGAAGCAGCTTGTTTTATCACATATCACGTACTGTTCAACAGTGTGGTTACCGCATACCGCTCGCGCCTTTTCCCTTTTAGAGTCAGTCCAACATAAATTTTTACGATCTTTAACTTTTAAAGCTCATACCCCCATGAGTTATCTTGACCACGATTTTGAACCAATTTTACAAAAATTCAAGTTGCTCAGTATAACCTCCTTATTGAAATACTATGACTTACTTCTCGGTTTCAAACTAATACACGGTATAATTCCGTGTCACGATTTAACGAACGCGCTCACTATTAGACCCTCGTTATACAACATCAGCAATCAACGAATTATCCGAGAACATCTATGTAAAACAAAAAGCGACTTCTACGCATCGATCCCTCGCTTAATTCGCCTATGGAACAATCTTCCAACCGAATTTCAGAGCTACGATTCTATCGGTGCTTTTAAGCACAATGTCCAGCGGCTATTGGCAACTAGAAATTAAATTTACCTTAGATTTTTATTTTCTATATTATATCTATTATTAGTAGCTTGCAGAAAATCTTTACAGTAATGTTCTTTTTCATAGTGTTTAATTTTATTTTTAATAATTACGGCTGTGCCACCATGAGCTTTTCCATTTGGGTTGTTTGTTGT